>CM024762.1:128835827-128886480 GCA_014218235.1 Colocasia esculenta | reverse complement strand
AGTGGGACATTTACCTAAACGATACATACAGCTGAGACACACGCGAATATACAACAGAGTAGCGGAAGTAAAAGACAACTGTCTCCATTCATTCATCATCCACATTAAACATACATGCAATTCGTAATTAACATAAAAGAACTAAAGGTCCACATATTTAAATTGCTGAAATAGAACCACAAATTGTCCACATTTATACATCCTTTTCATAATACTCTAATAAAATGTTCAAATTACATACTTATGAAATACACAAATCTCAAGAACTCCAAAGCTAGTCTCCGCGCTCGGAGTCCGTCTCCACCGTCTCCTCCAACGGTGCCGTGTCACCAACTATACCTGTACGCCGAGTAAGGAGTGAGTCCAAGGACTCAGCAAGCAACACTACTCATGACATACACGTACAAGTCCTAGTGGTTTCTACATGCACATTTACAATTTGCAACACATGGCATGCTAGTCAATTTAAGTTTCAACCTATCATGAAAGTTTTACAACTTTATACATGGATCATGCTTTCAGATTTCTAAGGATAAAATTTACCTATCACATGCTCTCTATTCCATTTACTCATGAAAATTTGTCTTTAAAGAACCTAAACATGAGAGCTACCAACATGAACATTGTGCATGCATGAAAGGGGAACACAACTAGCATGGATTTCACATGTCCTTAAGTACATACATAACCTTTTCACATGCTTTAGGTTACTGATTTCACATGGTTTAACGACTGTAAACTATACATGAAAGCTACAATATTGCATAAAACATATCATGTGATCAAACAATCATGCTATCTTGTACCCGTTTTCACCAATTATCCCTAACATGGATTCTAGAACATCTTTGCACATAATAACATGATGATAATAACATAAATTCACTGATTTCACATGATTTCAGATTTGTCTCACAAGGTTTTCAATAACATATTTTCACATCTTTAGTTTCACATTTTCTTTACACAAGTTTCCTCTTTCACATGGTTCACTTTACACATACACATTCACATTGTCACTTACACATTTACACATGGACACATACACATTACACATTTTAGGTGCCGTGACACATAGTCCAAACACCAAAGAAGGACATATACACATCACAACACATAGACGCCATCTAGGCATTCAATGGCGACTCTTGGACTGCGCAGACCGGGAGAACAAGTCTCCACCCTAACCAGTGGTACTTGTCCACCTCCAGGATTTCCCCCTAATGCCCTTAGGGTCACTTACACATTGAACTTTCTCAGGGGGACTTTCCCTGATACAGCTCCACTGCCCTCTACGGAAGCAGTGTCACATTGGCACAGTTACACATTTACACATTTACGTTTTTACACATGGTTTTACACTTCACACTTTCATCTCATTCACTTTCTCACTCACATGAATATCTCTATTTTTCCTAACATGGTACTACAGAATTTCAGGAGTTTAACACACAAGAATTTTCACTAATCAAGTTGGGTTTAGACAATAACTAACCATATTACGATAATATACGTAGATTATCACATTTTACATGAAAATACATAACTTCTTATTTACTGATCCAAATGACCTAAAATTTTAACCACATGCTGTTTTCGAGTTCAAGATCATACACTCAAATTTTCAGATTTTTCTGAGCTAAATATAATTTACAGAAAATCAAATACCTATTTTTGCATGTCATTCACAACTTAAGTTAACATGGAGTTTAACACATCTTGCAATTTGCCACTTACTGTTTAAACAGAGGCTACTAACAACGCATGATTTGAGAATACAAGATTCTTAAATCATACATCTATAGATTATCATCGCAATCTTTCTTGTATGTCTTCTTATACCGAACCGGATTTATTGGCAATTTATACAAGCATGGATAATTTATCAAAATTGCATACACATATACTGACCCACTAATCTCATGATCAGACAAAACCAAGGCATTCATACTAATCCTAATCATGAAAACAGATTTGCAAGATTTTCAACAAGCATACTCACAAGTTTAAGGGATACAATATTTCCTACATTCACCATCACACACCATATTCATCCACACACCACAATTGACTATATACATAGAGTATAGGATTACCATATATCCTCATCACGGAAACCATACCGAAATTAATGTAAAGGAAGGGCAGAACAGTTCACTGTTCTGTCCAGAGGAACTTGGCGGCAGTCTCTGGCCGCTGACTCAGGGTCAGCGGCATGGCCGATGGACGCCAAGCATAATATCGGCGTCCATGGACCTTGCCGTCGATGCAGGTCTGTGCAGAAACACAGACCCGACCTCTCAAGATTTGGTGAATGGGAGGGTCTAGGACTCGAGGAAAATCCATAAAAATGATAGAAACGACCTAGACACATACGGGAACATCATGGATAGGTCACTTGCCTTTTAAAAATTCCTCCAAAGGATCTAGGGCTCGGTGAAGCTCTCCTTGGGCTGTCCCAAGAAGTGCAGAACTCCCTCCAAATGACTCTCCTCCGGGTTCTTGAGCGAGATCCACAGCAAGCCGAGGTCGGGGAAGCCTTCCTCATCGGTCGTCCAGCAACCTCCTTGAAGCAGTGGAACGCCGGATCAAGCTCCAGGGGGTCGGATTTTTGGTGCTAAGTGGGGGTTTTCTCACAGTTTTCTCTCTAGGGTTTTTCTTTCTCTTTTTCTCCTCTTGCAAGGGTGAAAAGAGGCTGGGGGAAGGGAGCTCCGGTTTTAGACTTAAGGAGAGACTCCTCACCCACTCCTTGGGTGATATGACAGCCCTCAGAGCCGTTGGGGAGAACCCCCAATGGCTGGGCTTTCTTGTTTCAGAAGCTTGCAGCTCTGCTGCGCATGCAGGCCAGAGAGATTGGCGTCCATATCGCTGGACGCCAGGATTAGTGTTGGCGTCCATGTCTGGACGCTGACACCTCCTAAACGGCCTGGGGTTGACGCCAAGATGGCCTTCGGCCAGAACTCTGAAATATGCAGAAAACCATGCATACCATACGTATATACATGCAATATGTATACGGTATTATGCCCATACTATCACCATGCAATACATACATTATTTATATTTAATATAAACATATGCTCACGTAATTATACTAATCAATACGTACGTAAATATGTACATACTTACACAAGCACAAATATACACACATAAATACAAATAATGCGACGGAAATCGAGGGCCTTACACCGCAACTGGGTTTTGAAAGTTGATATCCTAAGCCGACCTTGACCCTTCTCTTGCATGCTTTAATGGCGGTTGTCCTGCTCTGTAGTTGTGCACCGAGGCCTTTGCCGGCGATAACCCATTAGTTTCATGATATGCAACCCTTTCTTGGTGATTATTCTGCTTGAATTAGAAGTGCTGACTACCGAGGGACCCGGCCCGGGGTATGTGCCGGATGTGCTCGGTCGGTACTGTACCGTTGTAAGGGGCTGATTAGCAGGCCAAATTGCTGGAACCGAGTTGCTTGTCATAATGGCCTCAACTTCTGCAAGACTAGGCTTGTTGGCGATCTTAATTACGCGCCCTTTATATGGAAATTTCAAACACTGGTGAACTGTTGACATAACAGCACCAATGGACTGCACATAAGGTCGACCAAGGATAATATGGTAGCATGGATCCAAGTCAAGGATGTGGAAATCCATCTCCGTAGAAGTTGGGCCCAGCCCGATTGTCAAAGTAACAACCCCTCTTGGGCGACTAGGGAATTGTCATAGGCGTGACAGTGATGATAGGGGGGCGAATTGATTGGACCGGCACTCCACATAGTGTTAGCGTGTCAGGGGACGCGACATTGACGGAGGCCCCAGAATCCACCAACATCGATCCACGCGAATGCCGTTGATGTTTACTGTAAGACACAGGGCATATCGCTGTGAATCAACTGGCGCGAGCTCACTTTCACGGAACATGATAGCTGGATGTGGGCTGTCGGTGTCAAGACTGCAGTAATCTGGTAACCGGCAGATCCTCGTTAACCATCACCTTCTGCAGATACTGCATGAGTGCTTCCTGGTGAGTGGGCGACCTCTTAATCAACTCCAGGATGGTGATCCTGGGTGGAGTCCGGTCCAGGTGCTTCAACAAATCATACGGTGCCTGGCATTGGTCCGTCTTGTACCTCTCCTCTTCCTGGGTTGGCGGTACTTGATCTTGCTGGTGGAAAACCCGATTAAACATACGCCCGCTGCGGAGCACCATGGCAGGTTCAGGTGAACTGCCTGAAGTAGATGCAACAGCCTGATCTGTGGGAGTAGATGGCTGTGAGGTAGAGGGTGGATTGGTGAGAATTTGGTGTGGCAGTTGGATGCCTACCGCAATCTGGCGTGTAGTGGTGGCAGTGATATGCGCGTTGGAGGTGGTGGGAATGCGTAGGAAGGGGGCCCTATGGTTAGGGTTTATAAAGGGGAAAGCGGTGGGTGCTTGTACGGTGGCGAGTCAAGTGGTGGTGGTGTAGGGTATGCGAAAACAGGGTAGGTGTATCTACAAAGGGTGAATGTACAGGTGCAAGAGTTGGGTAGGCGAATGGACGGGTGTAGTTGGTGGGAATGCGTAAGAAGGAAAGTAACGGATTGTCCGCGGTGGGTGTACGGATGAAGGGTGGTAAAACGAAGGGTGCCTGGGGCAGGGGTAGCCGTGGGTGTGGCAGGTGCTTCCACAGACGGCGACTGGTTCGTGAAGGCATTCACCTGACGATTCGGTGCCGGGAGCTCTGGCAAGGGATTCTGTACGATACCCAAGTCAGGCTGCTGCTGCTGCTGCTGCGGTGGTTGCTGCAGTTGCTGTAGCTGCTGCTGCTGCTGAGGAGGCCTTCTTGCCTTCATCTCAGTGACAAACTTCCTCATTTCGACCCAATCAATGCCTCCACCTTCATTTAGGTTATGAATATAATCTTTGAAGTGGAAGCATCGATCCAACGTATGGCCCGGGCCCCGGTGGAATTCACAATACCGGGAGGTATCGAGGTGAGGAGGCCATTGGAGTTTTTCCTTTGGCATGTCAGTGCTCCGGCCGCCATGAGGGCATAAAGATGTCGGGTAGGGTTTCTGGCAGTGGAGGGTAGGGTGTTGTTCTAGGGCCGGTCGGGAATCTGGGTGGAGGTGGCCCATAATTGCCTGGAGGAGGAACCTGGTTAAGCTGCTGGTGTGGATGAGGGGGTTGTTGTTGTTGGGGTTGGGTGCGGGCCTATATTGTGGCTGCTGTGGTGGCTGTTGGAACTGGGGTGTTGGAATTGAGGCCGCTGGGGTTGCTGGTCTAGTAGGTGTAACGTCGTGTGCTTTTCGGATCCATGCGGATCATGTGCATTGTGGTTGTGGCGGCCGTAGTGAGGCCAGTGTGAGTTGGGTGTGTGGAATGTATGGTGTGTTCTTTATGTTTACACGGACTGTGGTTTGGTTCCCTTGCGAGACTACGGCCGTTCGCGGGAGGCGGACTCGGATCAAGTGCGTTATTGGTTAACGGGCTTGGCCGAGGCGTTCCGCCACAGTTGGTATCAGAGCAGGTCCGTGTTAATATAAGGGAACTGGAAGAATACATAGCCTTATTTCGGTCATTATACACTGCTGGTAGAGACCCTGATTTTCGATAATTTGTGGTTTTGATTTTTGCCTGGTGTTTGTGTATGTAGAATTTCTGAAATGGCTGATAGGAGAGATTGGGGTGGTGGAGGAGATGATCCGGAGGAAAACACCAGCGTATGATTGAGAGAATCTGGGAGAGCCTCACGGATATTCGAGCGAGAATGGGTCAGCAGGCGCCTATACCACCAGTTGCAGTGCCACCTGGGGAAGGAGAGGCAGTATCTGTTGCTCCAGTTCCGCCGAGGGTGGAGGTACCTTTTGTAGCACCTGTGCTACCACCACCGCCAGTGCAATTAGTTGAAGAACAGTGATACAGGTGGAGAAATTTCTGAGATTGCAGCCGTCTACTTATTCAGGAGGGCCGAATCCAGATACAGCTGAGCACTGGATTCATGAAATTGAGAGGTTTTTGCGACTATGTGGTGTCCTGAAGCAGACAGAGTGTATTGGCTGCTTATCAGTTGAGAGGTTTTGCTTTAGAATGGTGGCGATTGAAGATGTAGACCACCTTCGCAGGTAGAAGAGAAGAAGCTATCACTTGGTCGGAGTTTCTCGAGGTATTTAATGATACATTCTTTCCGATCCAAGTACAGCAGGTAAAAAGAGAGCAATTTCGGACTCTTCAGCAAGGTAACTCTTCGGTTCTAGAGTATCAGATGAGATTATGGCACTCAGCCGTTATGCACCTTATGTTGTTTCTAATAATAACATGATGGTTGAGTATTTTATTAGAGGATTGAGAGTGGAATTGCAGAATGCGATAGTCCTCTCATGTGCAAGACAGTGGAAGAGGCAGTGCAAAGGGCAGCTATTTTAGAGAGGTCTATCCGGACTCGTCAGGCAGGTGAGTCAGGTTCTGGTAGTTTCGGTTACCGCAGCAGTCAGCAGGTGCAAGCAAGGGCAAGGCACCAGCAGGACCTTCTTCATCGGGCATTGGGAAGTGGGGACAGAAATTAAAGCAAGCACTTAAAGGAAAAGGAAAAGGATGGGGAGGTCGTCCGCAGTATCAGCAAGGCCGTGGTAGGCCTGAGGTGGAGGAGTCGCAGCAGAGTACAGCCAGGCAGCCTATAGTTCCTCCAGGATACCGATGTTATAATTGTAATCAGCCGGGACATTTGATCCGCAATTGTCCGTATGCAAGAGAGTATGGGTATGGCAGAGGTGTGCAGCAGCAGCAGCCTCAGCAGTTTCAGCAGCCACAGGCAGGTCGTGGCAGAGGAGCACCGCAGCAGCAGGGGAGAGGCCGGGTTATGGCTATCACCCGAGCCCAGGCAGAGGCTCAAATATGATAGAAGGTACTTTACCTCTTTATGATATTCAGCAAGAGTCTTTGATTCGGGTGCCTCTCATTCTTTTATTTTCGAAGAATTTCTGGATTGCATAGCTCATCCATTAGAAGAGAAGTCTTGTGAGTTAGTGTAGAGGTTCCTTCAGGTGAGTTTTTACTCACTTCGAGCTACATAGATGAAGCTCCTGTTATGATTGAAGGGAACCAGATGCCGGGTCGGTTGTATGCCCTGCAATTGTCAGATTATGATATTATTCTGGGTATGGATGGCTAGAATGTATGGAGCAATGCTAGATTGCAGAAAGAAAATGATCAGTTTTATCATCCTAATGGTGCAGAATTTGAATATCAAGGTATGCCTTTTTATACCTCAAAGTTTCTAATTTCTGCAATTAAAGCTAGAAAGTTGATAAATGATGGGTGTGTGGCCTATTTAGCCTCAGTAAGTTTGGTAGAAGCCAGTCAGCCAATGGAAGCATTCCCGTGGTTAGGAATTTGCTGATGTCTTTCCGGAAGATTTGCCTGGTGTAGCTCACATAGAGAGGTGGATTTTACTATTGAGTTGCTGCGGGTACTATGCCGATCTCTAAAGCCCTATCGGATGGCACCAGCAGAACTCAAGAGTTGAAAAAGCAATTAGAAGAATTGTTGCAAAAGGTTTATTAGACCGAGTCATTCCCCGTGGGGAGCGCCGGTTTTATTTGTGAAAAAGAAAGATGGAAGTTTCCGGATGTGTATAGATTATAGAAAGTTGAATGATGTGACCATCAAGATAAGTACCCGTTGCCAAGAATAGATGATTTATTTGATCAGTTGCAATCAGCAAAAGTGTTTTCTAAATTGATTTGAGGTCCGTGTACCATCAGTTGAGAATTAAAGAGGAGGATATAGACAAGACAGCATTCAGAACCAGATATGGTCACTATGAGTTTGTGGTAATGCCTTTGGGTGACTAATGCTCCTGCAGGTTTTATGGATCTGATGAATAGAATATTTCATCCATATTTAGATCAATTATTGTGGTCTTTATTGATGATATTTTAATTATTCAGCATCTGAAGAGGAGCATGCAGCTCATTGAGGTTTACTTTGCAGTTGTTAAGAGATAACCAGTTGTTGCTAAATTCAGTAAGTGTGAATTCTGGTTGAAGGAAATTCAGTTTTGGGTCATGTTATTTCTGCTAAAGGAGTAGCTGTAGACCCAAGTAAAGTGGAAGCTGTGTCGAGGTGGGAAGTGCCTAAGTCAATAACCGAGATTAGAAGTTTTCTGGGGTTGGCAGGTTATTATAGGCGCTTTATTCAAGATTTTTCTAAAATTGCAGCACCTATGACTAAGTGACCAGAAAGGTGTGTGCCTTTTGTGGTCCGGTGAATGTCAAGAAAGTTTTATGGAATTGAAGAAAAGACTTACATCAGCACCTATATTGACATTGCCGGCAGGGAGTGGTGGTTTTGTACTGTATACTGATGCTTCAAGGAGAGGTCTTGGTGCAGTGCTTATGCAGCATGGTAAAGTAATAGCTTATGCATCCAGGCAATTGAAGCCAGCAGAGGAGAATTACCCCACTCATGATTTGGAATTAGCTGCAGTTGTATTTGCTTTAAAAATATGGAGGCATTATCTGTATGGCGAAAGATTTGAGATTTTTACAGATCATAAAAGCTTGAAGTATATCTTCTCGCAGAAAGATTTGATCTTCGCCAGCGCAGATGGGTTGAGTATCTGAAGGATTATGATTTCAGTTTGGCTTACCATCTGGGTAAGGCCAATGTTGTGGCCGATGCCTTAAGCAGAAAGGCTTATGTGAATTTGATGATGATTAAAGAATGGAAGTTGTATGAAGAGGTAGCAGAGAATTCTTTGTATGTGCCCAGCAGTCAACGTCGGGCAATTCTAGCTGCTAGTGCTGTAGAGCCGTCTTTATATTGGCAGATTATCGAGGCTCAAAGAGCAGATGCAGGTTTACCTGAAATTGTGAAAATGGAAGGAGTCTCAATTGATGATAATTGTGTGGTCAGGCTTGGGCAGGTTGTTTGTTCCTGCAGAAAGAGAGAAAGCAGCGTGTTCTAGAAGAGGCTCATAATCAAGGTACACTATTCATCCGGGTAGTACTAAAATGTACCATGATTTAAGAAGCATTTTTGGTGGCCTCATATGAAGAAGAAATAGCAGAATTTGTGGCAAGATGTGCTATCTGTCAACAGATTAAAGCAGAGCACCAAAAACCGGAGGTCTGTTGCAACCGTTACCCATTCCACAGTGGAAGTGGGATGATATTGCAATGGATTTTGTGGCAGGTTTACCAAGGACAAGTTTTGGGCATAATGGAATATGGGTGTTTATTGACAGATTGACCAAGTTTGCAGATTAGTGGCAGTAAGTATGTCTTGGACAGTGGACAAATTGGCAAATGTTTATGTTGAAAGAATTGTTCCACTGCATGGTATTCCGAAGACTATTGTATCGGATAGAGATCCAAGATTTACTTTTGGTTTTTGGAGAAGTTTGCAAAAGGTGATTGGTTCTGAATTAAGATATAGCTCCGCTTATCATCCCCAGACAGATGGTCAGACAAAAGACCATTCAGACAATTGAAGATATGTTGCGGGCTTGTTGTTTGTTTGGGAGGCAGTTGGGAACATCATTTGGGATGGTTGAGTTGTCTATAATAATAGTTATCATACCAGTCTTGGAATGGCACCGTATGAAGCTTTGTATGGAAGGCCATGTAGAACTCAATTGAACTGGCATGAAGTAGGAGAAAGGCAATTAGTGGTCCTGAATTAATTCAGCAAACCACGGAAATAGTGAAGCTTATCAAAGAAAAATTGCAGGCAGCTCAAAGTAGGCAGAAAAGTTATGCAGATGTGCGGAGGAGACCACTTCAGTTTGAGGTGGGAGATTTTGTTTTTCTGAGAGTTTCCCAAGTAAAGGTATAATGAGGTTTGGTAAATCTGGAAATGAGTCCAAGGTATGTGGGACCTTTCCAGGTAATTGAAAGATTGGGGAAGTGGCTTATAGGCTGGATTTGCCAGCTGATTTTGCAGATGTGCATGATATTTTCCATGTCTCCATGTTAAGGAAATGCATTGAAGATCCAGCTCAGATAATTAGATATCAAGGTGGTGACCTGAGGCGGATATGACCATGCCAGAATATCCGTGCAGATCACAGATCGAAAGATGAAGAAGCTAAGAAATAAAGAAATTGAGTTGGTTAAGGTGAGATGGGAAAATAGGTTGGTGGTGAGGATACCTGGGAATTGGCCGCAGAAATGGCTAAAGGGTATCCCTATCTATTTGTGTAAGTTTTGTATTTCTTTTTAGATGATAGTGCTTGAAAAGTTGTGTATGTTTAAATCGTTTGACTTTGTGTTGTGTTATGAATTCGAGGTCGAAATTTTCTTTTAGATGATAGTAATGTAACGTCGCGTGCTTTTCGGATCCATGCGGATCATGTGCATTGTGGTTGTGGCGGCCGTAGTGAGGCCATGTGAGTTTGGGTTGTGTGTGGAATGTATGGTGTGTTCCTTTATGTTTCACGGACTGTGGTTTGGTTTCCCTGCGAGGACTACGGCCCTTTCGGGGAGGCGGACTCGGATCAAGTGCGTTATTGGTTTAACGGGCTTGGCGAGGCGTTCCGCCACAGTAGGGCTGCTGAGGAGGCGGCTGCTGGGCCTGAAATTAGACTGGTTATTTGGCCTAAAGGCTGGGAATTGGGTTGTTGAGCCCTGGGGTTATTGGGTGCACGGTAAGTGGGAGGGGCTGGATTGCCCATGGCACTCACTTGTTCATTATGAATAACCCCTCAGTGGTGGGACCACTGGCGGAGGTACCCACTGTTTCTTGCCAACCCGGGCCTTGGGTTCAAATAGAGCCACTATGGGAGAGTCTCTCAGTTGTGTTTGGATGTATCTGGCTCTCTCATAGCTCCTCCATTGTTGTCAGCTTATTCATAGCCAAGATATGCCTGAACTGGGGTGTAGCGTTGGTGGTGATCATCTTTACCTGCTCAGATTCAGATAACGGATCTCTCAGTTTCTCGGCCATGAGCCTCCACCTATCAGCAAAGGAGACGAACTCTTCATCAGCCTTCATCTTTTCGGCCACCAGATCAGTAATAATAGCATAGGGCCCACTCGGTCTCTGTAACTTCTCAGAAACTTCCTCTGGACTGCCTCAAAGTTCTCTGCTTCTGCTGGGTCCAAGGAATAGAACCAATCGAGGGCAGGCCGTCTAGGGACCGACGAAACAAGAAGGCAAGGGCACGATTGTCATCCTGCCAGAAAGAAGATTCATACATGAATTCTGATATGTACGAAAGGGCTGCCGGTGCCATTGTAGCGGCGATAGACCGGCATTTCTGCGTAGGTAATGAAAGACTGGCATGGAAGGCAATGCCAGTTCAAAGGAATCTTTAGGGGCAGACGCCCTCTTCAAATCGTGCTCCAATTGTTTATCTTAGCCAGAAGGGCCTGGGTAAGCTGATTTACAGATTGTTGGGAGCAGCGGAAGGGACAACACAATGGGCGTCTGTCTGGAAGGGTATTGGTGGGAATGCTGACACATGCGGGACCCTGGGTCGGAACCCGTGGTTGATAAGCAGGGTGTGCCATGTCAGCGGGTGCCCGGTACCTGTCTTCTGGACTATGATACCGGGAATGGATAACAGAACGGGCCGTGAAGGGGCTGGCAAAATTTGCCCACCCGGATCGCGGATGGACTCAATCCGGGGTCCCTGGTTCAGGTAACCGGAGGGATCGGGGTTGACAACAGATTTCCCGTTTAGGGCAGCCTGGGCACCTGGTACCTGGGAAGCTTGAAGGTCCTATAGGATGCCCATAAGCTGAGAAAGATTAACAGAGGCGAAGGATCGTCTGGCCTCTGGCGAATCTGGGGGATCTGGGGTTGCGCGTCCACCACGTTCACATGTGGATTGGACGGATTGACAGGAAGATAAGAGCTAGACCCATAGATTCCTCATACACCCCGTCTTGGCTTGCGTCCTCGTAATCAGCCATGGAAAGAGAACGGCCAGATCGGAGTCGCATGCAGGACGGCTCGGAAAACAGTACCAGACAACTACTCAACCAATGAGGGAGAAGATTACTTGATTTTAAGCACATAGTTAGCACCGATTACGTCCACTTAATTATGTTTGAAATGATTACATGGATTTTAGCTTAAGTGTGTCACTCAAGAGAAGAAGAACTTGACAAGTAGGTATAATGATAACTTCGGGGTTCACTTTTAAAGCAATCTCTCCACAATAGGCACTCTATCCAGGTCACCAGTATTTGGTACAACCAATTGGTCCACCGTGAGGAATCCACGGGGTACGGAGATTTACGGAGGTCCAGGTAGGAATTTTCTAGTCCAAATGGACGAAATGCCCAATGGAGAGATGGTTCCCACCGAGAGGTGTGTTTGGTCCTAGGAAATGGGGGAAGGAAGTCCCCTGGCTATTAAAAGAAAGGTAAAAACAACACAAGGCTAGCAGCTGGAGGTCCTGGAAAGGATTTAAATCGCTCCACCGCAGAGGGCTCTAATTTAAATCGCGTCCTTTCAGTCGGCCGTGGATCTGACAGCTTGTGACAGCTATAAGAGCCGAGGCGACTCCCTGAGGACTCTGTTCAAAATTGCGTCCAGACAGGCCGCCGCACAACAGAGATTCATAAAATGCGTCGTCTGGTTTGACGCGCAACAGCATAGAACAAATATATTTTTAAGAAGCTGCGAAAAACAAATGAACAGGCAGAAACACGTCGTATGTTCCCGACGCGTATCTACACAGAAAACCCTCCTTACGAAATGTCTCTAAGTATGAACAACTGGGCTGAATCGCGGCGTCTGGTGTCGTCGCGATTCAACTCAGAACCCCTCCCAACGAAATCCCACCCCAAGGGGGTGGATTAGCATGCAATTGGGTTAGATTAAGGGGGTGGGGGTTCCAAACACCAAAACTCTCAAATAGCAAAGATGATAAGATGGTAAGGACTATAGAACTATTTTTTTTTATTTAAAGCCTATCAAACTATTTTTAGCATGCTAATGGAAAGGACTAAAAGGAAGCTTAAACAAACAAGTAGGAAATGACTAAACTAACTAAAAACAACGCCACACAGGGCTAAATAAAGCGGTCCGGCTAAAAGAAGAGGGTCCCACCGTGATCGCCAGTTGTAGATGCGGTTATTCCCCGATGTCCCCTCCCCTCTCCCTCCTTTTCTCTCCTTTTTGGGGTCGGGAAAGGGTGGATAGCGAGAGAATAAACGGCGCCCACACAGGGAATAAAAGCGTACGGAAAGTAAAGGAAAGCCGCGATCGCCAGGTACTTTTACTAAAAAGTACCAAAAGTAGGGACGGGTCTAAAAGGGGATGTGTACCTTTTTAGGCCCGTAGAAAGTAGCGGGGTGTGTGTGCGGTGGGTCCTTCCTCCTCCTTCCACCGCCGGCCGCAAAGGAGATTTAGCCTGAAGTACCTGAAGAGGACAGGAATGGAAACGGATTAGGCGGACATGTAGTAAATGAAAAAGACAACAAAAGATAGTGGACAGGACGTAAAACGGTGCAGACACACCTCCTAACTATGGAAATGAAAAACCCCTAACTAGATGGGGGCAGCACGTGTGTGCGTGTGTGTTGTCTGTGTGACCCGGACAGGGGGAGAGAAAGGCTGTGAGAGCCCGGAAACAGCGTGGTGGATGGCGACGCCTCGTAGTGGAGCGTATGGCGCGGATCGTCCTCCGGCTCCGGAACGCAGCTTCTGGACAGTAGGATCGTCCTACTAGAACTCTCGGTGGACGTGGAACGGAACGGCAGGTGGGCGACGTGTTGGACGGGCAGGGCTTCGCCACTCTGGTGGGGTAAGGTCTCTCTCTCTCCATTGCTGCGCAGGGGACTTGTATATATACTCACTGTTTTAAATCGCGTCCAACCCAGCAGATGCTTTTCAAGTAAAATTGCGGCCATAGGGGACGTCGCGATTCATTAGGTCGGCCAGAGTCCCATCAACTTGCCAAAATGTGATGATTACGGCGCGCAGCGATCTTAAGAATCGCGTCGACCATAGTTGTCGCATTTCGGAAGGTCAAATCGATTTGACACCATGACCTCATCTGCGTCCATAAAATGCGTCCATCATACTGGTCGCTATTACAGCCGCCTGAACATTTGTAACGCTGTAATTGGCAGTTCTTAATCGCGGCGTGCTGTCTGGGTGCGATTCAGAGTCTGACACCGTACTGACAACGTTCTGACGCCTGGCAGGGGCATGGTGCGCGCAGGGCGCTAAGAATCACGTCGTACAACCATGATGCGTTTCAGAGCCTGCCACAGGTGTCAGAACGTGGGCGCTCTGGCACAGCCTGAAATTGTTGACTTTTGAACCGCGGCGGCCGTCATGGACGTCCTTTTAACGTCGTTAAGCGTTGCGTCCTGTAAGGCGGTAGCTGAATTGCGTCACCTCAAGGCGTCGCGCTTATAGCATTTAATATGCGTCCGCCGTTCTGGTTGCGATTTAAAACAGTGCTGATTCTTTTGGGTTTTTCTAGACTCTTTTGTAAACTTATCTAAAAGGTCCTAAAAAAGCTTTAAAGATAGAAAAATTATGAAAAGTCTCAAAGTAAGACAGAAAATTCAGGAAATTACTTAAAAAGGTAATTAAAGACAATCACATTGAGCATTACAGTGCAACTCGAGATTTTGTCCAATTTAGGTAAAATTGGCGTGTCTACATTCATGACTTATGAAATCGTTATGCACTAACCGCTAAATCATTGTAACTTAGCATTAAATCGTTATGTTTCTACAAAAGAATCCTTATGATCAAGACGATATAATCAAATCGTTATGAGCAAAGAAAATCGTTGTTCTTGATAAAGAAATCGTTGTAGAAGTAAATCGTTATGACAAACAAATCGTTATGATCACTAAAGAAATCGATGTGAGAAGTAAATCGTTATGACAAGCAAATCGTTATAATCACTAAAGAAATGATGTGACAAGCAAATCGTTATGACAAGTAAATCGTTATGATCACTAAAGAAATCGATGTGACAAGTAAATCGTTATGACAAGCAAATCGTTATGATCACTAAAGAAATTGATGTGACAAGCAAATTTATGATCACTAAAGAAATCGTTGTGACAAGCAAATCGTTATGATTACTAAAGAAATCGATATGACAAGCAAATCGTTATGATGACTAAAGGAATCGTACGAGCGCAAGTCGTTATCATGACTAAAGAAATCGTTACGAAAGTAAGTCGTTACGATGACTAAAAGAATTCGTTACGAAAGCAAGTCGTTACAATGACTAAAAGAATCGTTACGAAAGCAAGTTGTTACGATGGCTAAAGAAATCGTTACGAAAGCAAGTCGTTACGATGACTAAAGGAATCGTTACGAAAGCAAGTCGTTGCGATGACTAAAGAAATCGTTACGAAAGTAAGCGTTACGATGACTAAAGGAATCGTTACGAAAGCAAGTCGTTACGATGACTAAAGAAATCGTTACGAAAGCAAGTCGTTGCGATGACTAAAAGAAAATCGATTACGAAAGTAAGTCGTTGCGATGACTAAAAGAATCGTTACGAGCGCAAGTCGTTATGATGACTAAAGGAATCGTTACGAAAGTAAGTCGTTGCGATGACTAAAGAAATCGATGCGATGAGCAAATCGTTATGGGAACGATTTCTGTTTAAATCTAACGATGTTTCAGGTTTATGAGGGAATCGTTAAGGCACTTATGAAATCTTTACAGTTCTACTAAAATCATTGTAGCATAAGGAAAGTCGATGTGGACTTAGACAAATTCATGCTGAACTTATTATTGCTTCAGAAAGGTAATACTTACCAAATTTGCTTGATTTTCCTGTAGTATTTCTGTGCTCAAGACTTATGGAATATGTGTTAGTAATCTTTGACATGGTTTTGTTAATCACTAAAATAAATATATAATTAATAAAATTATATGGGGATAGACTGATCATCAATCTCCCCTTTTTGGTGATGACAAAACTTAACAAAAAATATGAATAGTCGAAAGCTTTTGGAAATGCATTTCAGAAAAGCTAGGTAGTTCTCCCCCTTTTTGTCATTATGCAAAAAGATACAATGCTGAGAGAAAAGAAAGAGAGAAAACAAGGAAATTTATAGAGCATTGGAGGGTTCAGAGAGATAGAAGGCAGGAGACAAGAGAGATGCAAAGCGCCTAATGATAGGCAGCGCTTGGCGCTCTTGCTCTTCAAAATAGGCTTGAAATGCTCCAAGCTCAATACAATAGGAGGGTCCCATAGTGGGAATCATCCTCTTGATGTGAAGCTGTCTCTGATCAGATATGAAATCCCAGTATTTGTCCCTGCCAAGAGTTACCTTGTAGGTGAGGAAACGACCAAAATTGGCAAACTGAAGAAACAGAGTGATTTTAAAGGGATAGAAAATCTGATGTTGCCGAAGTTCCTTCTTTAATGCCAGAAAGATCCCATACCATTCTTCCCATTTCAGGAAGGAGTCCCGGACAAGGTGAAGAGAATTGGCATCCAAAAAGTCAGCGGGAGTTAGAAGAGGTTGATGGGAGCGAGCCTGAGAGGCATTCAACTCTTGAAGCTGTTGAGCAGATAAAGTGTATAGCTTTTCCCAATCAGCAGGTGACAGACGCTCACATTCAGATAGAATAGGGGCAAGAACATCGGCCTTGAGGTACCCCTGAATATACTGCTTGAAGACAAATCTATGAAAGGCGAGGTTACGACCTTCTTGCACAGAGAGCCTAGCCATAACCTGAGCAGCACGCTCAAACATGAGAGTTCCCACAGAGGAATCCATGATCAGGGAGTGAAGCGGAGGAAGGAACACCACATCAGGAATGATCAAGGTGGCAAAGTCAACCGAAGAGGATCGGTGTGAGCAGCCCTGGAACTGAGATCATGGATGGCTTGCCTGAACTGGCCCAGCTGCACCTCGGGAATGTTATGAAGATAGCAGTAATCACAGTACATTTTGTATTGCCGGATGAACTTGATTTCCTTCTGAATGAAGGGTCCAAAAGTATGTTTGTGATGAATCTGAAACCATTCAGAGAGAGGAAGAGGAGCTTCTCTGGGAGGATATCTAGCGGCTTGACTATGACGAAAGCGACTGTACAGATCTCTGTTGCTCCGAGCCCATTGATCTTCAGTTTTGGCTTCAGTCATGGAAATTTTTTTTGACTGTTGTGCCTTGGAAAGAAAAGAATAAGGAAAAATAGTATTGAGATGGGCCGAAAGATTTTGGAAGGGAAGGCCAAAGAGGTGAGCAAACACTACCTTTTGAAGAAATTCTTCATAGATAGGTTTTTGCTTATTGGTAATGGAAAGAGAGAACCAAAGGGGAGGATAACAAGGTTCAGAAGAGACAGGATGGGTAGAAGTGAGTCTCCTCTTCTTAGGAATGGGGCTGGAGGAGCCTGTCCTATGAGAGTGGGTCCCAACAGTCAGGCTGAACGAAGTATTGCTACTTCGAATTCATCCTTGATGTCCTGGATTTCTGAGTGAGCTAATTGGGCACCCTCAAGAATAATAGTAATGAAAGAAGGGGGTGGTTGTGGATGGAAGATGGAGGCAGGAGAGATGGAAGGGAGATCAGAAGGCCCTGAAGAAGGACCACTAGAAGAGGCTCCTGCTGAAGAAGATGCAGGAGGAACCTCAACAGAAGATAAGGGAGGAGGAATGATGGTGGAGGAAGTAGGTGATGAAGGAGTTTGGGAAGAGAGAGGTGTAGGTGAGGAAATGGTTAGGAGCGGGGTCGTTTGAAGGTGAGAGGAGCTGGAGGAGCAGTGGATGAGGTGGGTGGAGAAGGAGGTGCTGGAGTGGAAAGAGTAGGAAGGACAGAGGGCTCTGGAGCTACAACCTGATCTTCTTCTCGTGCAGCCACAGATTCCACTGGAGGTGAAGCAACCTCTACTGACCCTAGTGGCCCAGATTCCTCAGCACCAACTGCATGATCAACGAGCTCATCCTTAACAGGAATTTGCCCTGATGGCCCTACAGATTTTTCAGACAAAGGCCCTGATGGCCGCTCTTCCTCTAGCTGCTGCTCTGCAATGACAGGCCCTGATGGCCTATTTGACTCTTCACTTGGCCCTGATGGCCCTGCACTACTAGAAAGAGGGGCATGAGATGGAAAGTGCTCCCTTACAAATGCTGACAAGTCTACTAGCATATTCCCCATACTGTCATAATCTTTTCGAAGGCTTTTAAGTTCAGTTGACAGTGCTTCTAATGAACGGGCATATGAGCTTTGACTAATAAAAATGGAGGCCATATCTGACCTCATGGAACATAAGATTTTGCCTTGCTCATCCAGGCGCTCAACAATAGGTTTCAAATTGATTTTCAACTTCTTTTTGCCAGATCTCCTATGTGGCTTACTGGTGAGGAGGGGAACTTCTTCAGCCATAATTTTTCTTTTGTCTTCTCTTGCCCTAACCACGGGCTCTTCATGATCACCTTTTTCAATTTTTCTTCTGAGGCACTTTCCACAATGCCTTCTCTAAACAGATCATCAATGGGGGCATTGGCATTTTGCTCCCCCTGAACTACTGCTGCCTCTTGCTCAATTGATTGCTCCCCCTGAGCTGGAGCATCTTCCAAAAGCACATCTTCAGTTTCTATTCTTTGCTCCCCCTGAATTGGAGCTTCTTCCAAGACAATCGAACCAATGTGGCCTGATGCCACAGATTTTGCTACAGCTTGCTCACTTGCAACTGGCTCTCCTTGTGAGATGGAATCCAGTGCATCCCTAAGTAGACTGCCTACTTGGGAAGAAGGAAGAGGAGCCTCTGAGAATTGCCCAACGGGCTCAAGGTGCTCAGGAGGGATTTCCTCAATTCTTGTACTACCTGCTTCCTCTGCTGCTGCTGGCACTGCTGCTGGTTCTGCTGAATCTTCTGCTGCTGCTGCTATTTCTGATGGTACTTCTGGTGCTACAGCCTCTGGTTCTAAAGCTTCTACAGCCACTGCTGCTGGTTCTGCTATATCTGCTACTACCTCTTGTTGGACTTCTTGGGCTTCGCCAATTATGGCCTCTCCCTCAGCCACAGAGGTCTTGGACCATACACCATTTACTATTAAAAACCACTCTTTCTCAAATTTCTGGACCTAATTGCTTGGCCCATCTTCTCAACTACTGCTCCAGACAGATGCATGCCATAATGTTTGAAAATCTTGGTGAGCAGGTGGGCATAGGGCAATGATACATTTAACTTCTCTTAGTATCCCAAATTTGATCATGAGCAAACTTTATTCTTTCAATAATCACTGCAGCCATATTTACCTCCTGGTTCTGAATTGCCCAAAACATCATATCTAAATCTGCTTTAGTACAGGTTGAAAAGGTAGCACTTCTAGGAACCAAAATCTGACAGACTATAAAGTGTAGAAGGCGATTGAATGCATTCAATTGATTGATATCCAATTTACCATCTTTCAACCTAAATCCGGACCAACAATTCCTAGACCCTTTGCCTGGGTATCAACAGTGTGGATCCCACTGTGCCCAGAGGTGCTCACCAAACAAGGTCTTCAACAGCTCATGATCGATTCTAATCTGGGTTCCCTTGACAGAAGATGTCAAGGACCCGTCTGCCTCTGTTCGCAAACAAACAAAGAATGCCTTCACAAGGTCTGGATAGCTTACCTCTGAAAAAGTTGCGATTTCAGTCCACTTCATCCTGTTCATAGCGGCCACTATGCTGTGCATACCATTCTTCTCAAGATCTGCAACACCTATTGCCTTATTTCCACATAGCTTAGTTTTCACAAAAGTGAACCTCTCCTGCTGCTCGGCTGTGAGAAACTCAGCGCTGTAGCCTCCAAGACTGCCGGAAACAACTGATGCGGCCATGGATTCGAGTGGAGAAGGGTTTCTAGAGGGTGGAGATGGAAGTTGGAAAGAAAGCCCTTAAGAAATTCTTCGCGGGAAGAAGAGAGAGACTTCAAACTTGCAGAGAGTCGATGCCGGAGTCGTTAGGGTATCGGCTCGGGCAAGCGAACGAAAGAGGGAAAAAGGGTAAAGATAGGAGGTGAATCGTTTCTACATCGATTTTGGAGTAAATAAATGCTTTATCGAAAAGTGAGGCGCCAACGGGAAGGCAGAAAAACGACAAAAGTATTTGACTAGTTTGAAAGCCTTTATAAAAGAGAACCGCCAAGGAAAGATAATATGAATTTTTCTTTTACTTACAAGCCAGGGAGAGAAATTTACTTAAATTCTGAAAATTTATGTTTCAGTTCTAAGCAGAAATCTCTTCACAAATTACACATGCCCAATTCCCTTCTAAGAGATGTGAATCTCTCTTCGGGTAAGGCTTTTGTGAAGATATCTGCTAACTGACCATTTGTATCAATAAAGGAAATTTCTAAATTGCCATTAGCTACATGATCCCGAATGAAATGATATCTAACCTCAATATGCTTGGTCCTTGAATGCTGTACTGGATTTTTGGTGAGGTTTATTGCACTGGTGTTGTCGCATAATAACGGAATTGTCTTGATATGTAATCCATAATCCTCAAGTTGTTGCTTGATCCACAGGAGTTGTGTGCAGCAACTTCCAGCAGCTACGTACTCAGCTTCAGCTGTTGACAGTGCTACTGAGTTTTGTTTCCTGGAGGACCATGATATCAAGCAACCTGCAAGAAATTGACAACAACCACTGGTGCTTTTTCTATCTATTTTGCATCCAGCATAATCAGCATCTGAGTATCCCACTAAGTTAATTTCACATGATTTTGGATACCACAGACCTAAGTCATGAGTTCTAGATAGGTATCTAAAGATTCTTTTAACTGAAATTAGATGTGATTCTCTAGGATCTGCCTGATATCTAGCACACATACATACACTAAACAAAATATCAGGTCTGCTAGCTGTTAGATAAAGTAAAGAACCTATCATACCTCTGTAGTTCTTTTGATCTACTTTCTTACCATTCTTGTCACTGTCCATCCTTATTGATGTGCTCATAGGTGTTGACAGTGGCTTGGCATTGTCGAATCCAAATTCTTCAAAAGCTCCTTGGTGTATTTTGCTTGACAGATGTGGGTCCCATCTTTTCCTTGCTTGATTTGTAGTCCAAGAAAATAGTTGAGCTCCCCCATCATGCTCATCTCGAATTTCCCTGCATCAACTTTTAAAATACTTGCAAAGGGATTCATCAGTAGATCCAAAAATTATGTCATCTACATAAATTTGAACAAGTAGTATATGGTTGACCTTTGACTTTATAAAAAGAGTGCTATCTACTTGACCTCTATTGAATCCATGGTTTAAAAGAAAAGAGCTAAGCCTTCATACCAGGCTCTAGGTGCTGCTTTAAACCATACAATGCCTTATGAAGTTTAAAACATGATTAGGAAATTCTGTGTCATCAAAACCTGGGGGTTGTTCCACATAAACTTCCTCCTTGATAAAACCATTTAAAAATGCAGATTTGACATCCATTTGAAATAGTTTTAAATCTAAAGCTGATGCATAAGCAAGTAAAATTCTGATAGCCTCAAGTCTAGCTACAGGTGAATAGGTTTCGTCGAAATCTATGCCTTCCTCTTGAGAATAGTCTTGAGCTACCAGTCTGGCCTTGTTTCTTAAGATCACACCCGTCTCATCCAATTTGTTTCTGAACACCCACTTGGTGCCAATAACTGGATGGTCTGATGGTCTGGGAACAAGTGACCATACTTGGTTTCTCTTGAATTGATTAAGTTCATCTTGCATGGCTATAATCCAAGATTCATCAGTGAGAGCTTCATTGACTGTCTTAGGCTCAATCTGAGAAACAAATGCTAGATAATCACAAGGTATTACATTACATCTTATTCTTACCCCAACAGATGGATCACCAATGATGTTCTCGGATGGGTGATCATTTTTGTAGCTCCACTCCTTTGGAAGATTTTCATTTCTAATGTCCTTTTGTTGCAAATCTTCCAGAGGTGGATCATTCTTGTCTTCAATTGATGTATCCTTTAATTTCTTAGACAATTCATCTGCATCATCAATGTCACTATCTTCTTCCTTTATCAAGGAATGGTTAGTTTCATCAAAAATAATATGTACAGACTGCTCAATTAATAAGGTGCGTTTATTAAACACTCTATAACCTTTAGGTTTAGTAGCATACCCCATGAAGATGCCTTCATCTGATTTGGCATCCAACTTACCAATGTCTCTTTTGCCATTGTTGTGAATGAAGCATGTACATCCAAAAGTTCTGAAGTGACTGATCTTTGGCTTCTTTCCTTTGAACAACTCATATGCAGTCTTCTTCAAGATGGGTCTGATCATTACTCTATTAATGATGTAGCTTGCTATGTTCACTGCTTCAGCCCAGAAATACCTTGGTAAATCATATTCTGACAGTATTGTTCTTGCCATATCCAAGAAGGTTCTATTCTTCCTCTCAGCAACTCTATTTTGCTGTGGTGTCCTTGGTGCTGAGAAGTTATGCTCAATCCCTTGGTCATCACAGAATTTTGCAAATTTTTCATTTTGAAATTCTCCTCCATGATCTGACCGGATTCCAACAATGCAAAACTTCTTGTCTTTCTGTACTCTTCTGCTGAAGCTTACAAAACTGTCAAAGGTGTCATCTTTATGCTCCAAAAAGGAAACCCATGTGAATCTGGAATAATCATCCACAATAACAAATCCAAAATTCTTTCCTCCAAGACTAGTGGTCCTCATTGGCCCGAATAAATCCATGTGAAGGAGTTCTAAGGGTTTAGAGGTGGTTACCACAGACTTTGACTTGAAGGAACTCTTAGTGTGCTTCCCTTTTGCACACAGTCTGCAGATACCATCCAATTTATAGCTGACCTTTGGCAGACCTTCCACAAGACTTCTCTTTCTGAGCTTGTTCATGCCGTCCAAACTGCAGTGGCCCAATCTTCTATGCCACAGCTCAGTTGACTACTCTTTGCTGGCTGCTAAACAAATGTCTTGGTCCTTGAGTTCTTCAAGATAGAGCACATATAGATTCTTTTCTCTGTGGGCTTCGAAGATTACTGCTCCATCCTTTAAGATACTGCACTTGGATTCTTGAAACTTAATCTGATGGCCTTTGTCACAAAGCTGGCTGATGTTTATGAGGTTGTGCTTCAGACCTTTTACACAAAGAACATCTTCTATTATTGGTTTTCCATTACTGCCAACAGATCCAGTACCAATAACAGTCCCTTTGCCATTGTCTCCATAGGTGACTGTTCCTTCTTCAGCTTCTAGATGAGAAAATAATCTTCTATTTCCTGACATGTGTCTTGAACATCCACTATCCAAATACCATTTGGATGCTCAAAAATTTCCCTGAAATAAAAACATTAAGCTTTAGGTACCCATGTTCTTTTGGGTCCTGGTTGGTTAGTATCATCATTTTTCCTTTTGATTACCCACCTTTTATATTTAGTTGGACATGTAGTCTTGTTGTGACCTAATTTGTTGCAGTGACTGCAGCATGTTGTTCTAGTTACTTTTTCAGGATATTTAAGGTGAGCTTTGTATGCTATGTTTTGTTCAGGTACAAATTTTGGAGTTGGATATGTCTTAGGGTATACTGTTGTGTCTTCATTATCTGGGGGCGTATAGCCTAGACCATGTTTCTTTTTTCTTGACCGTCTAGCACCTCTCAGTATTAGAGAATTCTTACCATTAGTGAATTTTTCTAAGGTATTTGATAGTTTATCATTTTCTTCTGTTAAGATTTTGATTTCATTTTTTAGTTTATCTAAACTTTCTTATTTTTCTAATTTTGTTATTTGTTCATTTTTATCTTTTAGATTTTTGTATAGCAATTCATTTCTTCTTTTGAGTTCATTAAGTTGCTTTTCTAGTTGTTCATTTTCTGATTTTAAGTCTGAATTGGTATTCTCTAGACATGTAACATTTTTCTTACTAGCTTTTAGTAATTTAGATATTTCTCTATATTTATCATATAATTCATTAAAAGCGTCTTCTAAGTTATCTGAATCAAATCATTGCAGGAATCAAAGGATGAGTCAGAGGTTACCTTTTTTGTGACGTCTACCATGAAGGCTAGGTTAGCCTTTTCTTCTTCCTTGCTGGTTGAACTTGACTCGCTGTCTGAGTCACTGCTGTTTTCCCAAGCTGCAGCTATGGCTTTCTTCTTATGTCTTCTGAACTTTCTTGAACGGTCCTTCTTCCTGAATTCAGTTTTCTTGAGTTTTGGACACTCTGCCCTGATGTGTCCTGGCTTCTTACACTCATAACATAACGGCTCAGCCTTCTTCTGCTCTTTTCCTTCTGACTTCTTGAACTCTTTGTGTTTCTTGAAATGCCTTCTGCCGGATTGGAACTTCTTCTTCTTTGCTAGAATCCGTTGCAGTCTTCTAGATAGCATTGCTTCTTCATCATCACTGTCCATGCTGCTCTCACTATTGTCTAATGATTCTTCTGATGAGTCTTCGTCGGCCTTGAGTGCATTTGAGTGCTTCTTCCTGCTAGAGGATTCTCCTAATCTCTCCATATTAATCTCATGAACCATAAGGGACCCAATGAGTTTTTCTAGAGACATTCTTTTTAGATCATTTGCCTCCTCAATAGCTGTCACTTTAGGAGTCCATGTAGAGGGTAGAGATCTAAGAATCTTCCTGACCATATCTCCCATTTCATAAGTCTTCCCTAGTCCAGTCAACCCATTTGTAATGTCTGTGAATCGACTGAACATCTGGGTTATAGATTCTCCTGGCTACATCAGGAACCTTTCATATTGAGTTACCAGAATGTCAATCCCGGTTTCCTTGACCTTGTCCGTGCCTTCATAAGTGATTCTCAATTTTTCCCACATCTCCATTGCGGATTTGCAAGCAGACACTCTATTGAATTCTTTCTTGCTGAGAGCACAACACAAAATGGTTTTAGCCTTACTGTTTAAAGAAATCTTCTTCCTGTCATCATCTGTCCAATTTGCCTTTTCGTTGGTGACTAGGAGATCGCCTTCTTCAACTATGGACCATATCTGGTAGTCATTGCCTTGTAGAAAATACTCTATTCTTGTTTTCCAGTAAGCATAGTCTTCTCCATCGAACAATGGTGGTCGGTTGACAGACTGACCTTCATTGTGATTTTGGGCTGCCATGGATCTTTACTCTTCAGATCGTTGGATCTTCTTCTTTGTCGAAGAGACTTGCTCTGATACCACTTGTTGCCCAATTAGGTAGCCTAGAGGGGGGGTGAATGGGTCTTTTGAAATTTATCAATTAATACATGTTCACTAAAAACGTTCACAAAGAAATACACTTTGAAGATTGTTAGTGTTAGTAAAGAAAAAACAACAAACACAAGAGGACAATCACACAACACCAGATGTATCCTGGTTCGGACCTCCTTTTCACAGGAGTCCTACATCCAGTCCCTGAGCAACAACTCAGGATTTTACTAACTAGGGTACAGTCCCCCTATGGATGATACAACACCCAGCTCAACTGGTCTTCTCTTCACAGCCTGAAGAGGAACAACACCCTGGATACCCCACCAGGTCTTCCTTCATACCAGAAGGGCACACACAGACCCTGGATACCATTAGGTCTTCCTTCACACACGAAGGGTACAAGCACAGAAGCAAGTAAGCAGGAGATTAAGCCCCTAGATCAAGCTTTGACAAGCCAAGATCTGAAGCTAGGAACTGAGAGAAATGAGATCTACTAACACAAGCTCACTCTCAGAACCAAACAAGCTCTCTCGAAAATCTACAAACAATGCAGAGAGTAAAGAGCTAATCTAATGGAATGAGGCTTGGCTCTTTCTTGAGAACTCGCAGAAGACTTGATGATCAGAGTGATTTCTATGACTGTAGTTCTCTGTCTGTATGTCTTTCTTCTGAAGCTTCTTTCTACAATATATAGCTTCAATTTGAAATCTGAACGTTGAAGTATCCGTTGCCTCTAGCTTTTGGTGGACGTTAGGCTGAGTGGCACTTGGAAGCTTCCAGTCAACAGTCTTTTATCCATTTGTGCACGCAAAGAGATAGGATCTTCTGAACTGTCCTTTGGCTTCTACAAGGTCCAACGTTGTATGACGAATGTTGTTAGAGACCTGCATATATTAAATGCTAAAACAGTAGACAGCTAGGCCGTCTCTTGTTGTCAGTCATCGTTGGTGTGAGTATTCACCAAAATAGTAATGCTATTTTTTTGTTCTAAAGGATGCGTACGGGATAGACATGGTAATGGGTGATATCGTCTGTATGCATGCAGAGATACGTTCAGTCTTCATTAAATGCACAGATGTTAGGAAGATATGTTTAAGACTTTGACTATTCAACGCTGTTGAATATCAAGTCGTTAAAACATAAAATCGATGCATTCATGACTTATGAAATCGTTATGCCCTAACTGCCAAATCGTTGTAACTTAGCATCAAATCGTTATGTTTCTACAAAAGAATCCTTATGATCAAGACGATATAATCAAATCGTCATGAGTTACAAGAAAATCGTTGTGATCGATAAAGAAATCATTGTAGACGCAAATCGTTATGACAAGCAAATCGTTATGATCACTAAAGAAATCGATGTGACAAGCAAATCGTTATGACAAGCAAATCGTTATGATCACTAAAGAAATCGATGTGACAAGCAAATCGTTATGATCACTAAAGAAATCGTTGTGACAAGCAAATCGTTATGATTACTAAAGAAATCGATATGACAAGCAAATCGTTATGATGACTAAAGGAATCGTTACGAGCGCAAGTCATTTTGATGACTAAAGAAATCGTTAATGGTTACGAAAGTAAGTCGTTACGATGACTAAAGGAATCGTTACGAAAGCAAGTCGTTACGATGACTAAAGGAATCGTTACGAAAGTAAGTCGTTGCGATGACTAAAGAAATCGTTACGAAAGCAAGTCGTTACGATGACTAAAGAAATCATTATGAAAGCAAGTCGTTACGATGACTAAAGGAATCGTTACGAAAACAAGTCGTTGCAATGACTAAAGAAATTGTTACGAGCGCAAGTCGTTGTGATGACTAAAGGAATCGTTACGAAAGCAAGTCGTTGCGATGACTAAAGAAATCGATGCGATGAGCAAATCGTTATGGGAACGATTTCTGTTTAAATCTAAACGATGTTTTAGGTTTATGAGGAAATCGTTAAGGCACTTATGAAATCTTTACAGTTCTACTGAAATCGTTGTAGCATAAGGAAAGTCGATGTGGACTTAGAGAAATTTCATGCTGAACTTATTATTGCTTCAGAAAGGTAATACTTACCAAATTTGCTTGATTTTTCCTGTAGTATTTCCTATGCTCATGACTTATGGAATATGTGTTAGTAATCTTTGACATGGTTTTGTTAATCACCAAAATAAATATATAATTAATTAAAATTACATGGGGACAGACTGATCATCATGTGGTTTTCTCTCACAGTGGACAACAAAAATAAACCACTGTATAGGGAATATCTTCAGAAGGTTGTCTTTGCCACCCTTGTCAACCTTCCTTTTCTTAATCTCTCAGACCATTTAAATGTCATTCTACCTTATACCCCTCTCACCAAAACTGAAAAATCCAAAATCTTTTCTATTGCTCATTCCAAGACTGAAGAGCAATGGGCTAGGGGGCACAAAGAGCTGTATAAAAAATTTGTTTTGGCTAAGTCTGCTAGATTTCCTCCAAGGGACCATTCCCTGACTCTCTCAGAATGGTTCCAAATTCATCACAAGCATTGTTAGGCCCCATTTATTCAGAAGGAGATCAAGATGGCCAGGCATTTCCAACTCTTCAACAACTATAGATATGTCCATCGACTCCCTGAGGTCCAATTCAGCCAGTTTAAGCAGGCCATAGATGCACTTAGTTCAGCCGACGCCCACACTGAAGCTATCCAAGTGGACTTTGCCACCCTTCAGGTGCCAGAGGAAATCTTGCTTCCACCTATTCACTCTCTGGTCATGGACTCTTCTGTTGGGTCTATCTTCTTTGAATGTTTTGCCAGAGTAATGGGTAGAATCAAGGTACAGAAGGGCTTCCAAGTGGCATTTCATAGATTTCTCTTCAGAGAATACCACCAAGGCCATGTCAGTGCTGAGGTTCTAGCTCCCATCCTATCAGAATGTGAGAGGTTGACACCTTCAGACTGGGCCGGATTTTACCCTCTCTCTGCTCAGCAGCTGTCAGTACTTAATGAATGTCAAGCCAGAGAAGGTCACCCTCCAGTATTAGAAGCTACATTTTTAGACATGAATTCGATTCACCTAGTCCAGGATCCCTTCCAGATTTGGGTTGAGCGTTATAAAGTCTATGTAGCCCTTTGTCAAGAGCTGAAGGTCAATCAGAACTTCTATCCCATTTCAGTTGATCAATTTCTTGCTCGAGCTAGTTTTGGCTCAATATCCTTCAAAAGAATCTCCCTTGACAGAGAAGCCTATGACAATTTCCTTGATGAGCAGTTGGCTCTCCATTTGAAGAGAATGGCTCCCTCCATGGGACCCAAGTACACTCTTGCCCCTGGTGTATTTCATCAAGTTTTTGAAAAGCAGGAAGAACAGGCATGGGAAATCATTTCTCATTTTGCCTCCCTCCTCTCTCCTGCCTTTTATCTCCCTGTACCTTCCCCGAATGAATGAATACACATAGTATTTCCTGTCTCATTCAGTTGTTTTCTCTTCTTCTTTGTCTTTTCCTTGCATTTTTTTTGCTAATGACAAAAAGGGGGAGAATTATTGCAGCTCTGAAATACATATGGAGATCCATTTATCTGTGCTACTTGCTAAAGTTTGTTAATTTGTTAAAGTTTTGTCATCACCAAAAAGGGGGAGATTGATGAACAGTCTATCCTCATGTAATTGAAAGTAATTACATTTTTATTTTGGTGATTAACAAAACCATATTATTATGATAATTATCAAACCCTTAATTAAAGGTCACTAACCTATTTTCTACAAGTCTTAAGTATAGAAATTAATACCAAAGGAAAATAAGCCAAAACAGGTAAGCATCTTTACATTGTATCTACAGCATCATATTTGTCTAAGTATACATCGGTTTCTTTTATAGATCATATCGATTACAGTAGAACTGTAACGATTTCTTCATAACCGTTTCATAAGTACCTTAACGATTCCTTCATAGATTGAAACTTCTTCTGATCTCAAAAGAAATCATTCCTATAACGACTTCTTAAAGAGAGCGTAATGATTTGCATGCATCGATTCTTTTAGTCATCGTAACGACTTGCTCTCGTAACGATTCCTTTAGCCATCGTAACGACTTGCTCTCGTAACGATTCCTTTAGTCATCGTAACGACTTACTCTCGTAATGATTCCTTTAGTCATCGTAACGACTTGCTTTCGTAACAATTCCTTTAGTTCTCATAACGATCTTCTTATCACATCGATTTCTTTGGTTCTCATAACGATTTGTTTTGCGCATCGACTTCTTAAGTAATCATAAGAATTTCCTCAATGATCACAACGATTCTTTCATATCTCACAACGATTTTGCTGTTTGGTTACATAACGATTACATAAGTCATAAATGCATCGATTTCATATCAATCAACTAGACATATGACTTATCCTTTCAACAAAATTGAAAATTTAAAGTCTTCATACATTTTCTTCTGTCAATTATGCATTTAATGAAGACTGAACGTATCTCTGCATGCATACAGACGATATCATCCTTTATCGTATCTATTCTATATGCATCCTTTTTGAACAGCAAAATGACATTACTATTTTGGTGAATATTCACACCAACGTTGATTGACAACAAGAGACAGCCTAGCTGTCTACTATTCTAGCACTTAATGTACAGGTCTCTGACAACATTCGTCATACAATGTTGGACTTTGTAGAAGCCAAAGGACACTTCAGAAGATCCTATCTCTTTGCGTGAACAATGGATAAAGGACTGATTGACTGGAAGCTTCCAAGTGCCACTCAGTCTAACGTTCACCAAAAGCTAGAGGCAACAGATACTTAACGTCTATATTTCAAATTGAAGCTATATATTGAAGAAAGGAGCTCCAGAAGAAAGAGATAGAGAACGATAGTCATACAAAAACACTATGATCATCAAGTCTTCTGCGAGTTCTCAAGAAAGAGCCAAGCCTCATTCCATTAGATTAGCTCTTTGCTCTCTGCATTGTTTGTAGATTTTTGAGAGAGCTTGTTTGGTTCTGAGAGTGAGCTTTTGTTTGTAGAACTCATTGCTCTCAGTCCCTAGCTTCAGATCTTGGCTTGTCAAAGCTTGATCTAGGGGCTTAATCTCCTTCTTACTTGTTTCTGTGCTTGTTCCCTTCTCGTGTGAAGGAAGACCTGGTGGTATCCAGGGTGTGTGTGTGCCCTTCTGGTGTGAAGGAAGACCTGGTGGGGTATCCAGGGTGTTGTTCCTCTTCGGGCTAAGAAGAGAAGACCAGCTGAGCTGGGTGTTGTAGTGTCTATAGGGGAACTGTACCCTAGTTAGTGAAATCCTGAGTTGTTGCTCAGGGACTGGACGTAGGACTCCTGTGGAAAGGAGGTCCAAGTAGGATACATCTGGTGTTGTGTGATTGTCTTCTTGTGTTTGTTATTTCTCTTTACTAACACTTACAATCTTCAAAGTGTATTTCCTTGTGAACGTTTTTAGTGAACATGTATTAATTGATAAATTTTAAAGACCCATTCACCCCCCCCCCCCCCTCTAGGCTAACTAACCGGGCAACAATAGACTCTGCGGTTTTTCACAAAAACCCAGTTAATGTCTATATCGGTCATCCTGCCCAGTAGGCCCAAGTGCTAGTCCAGTTTTCAGCCCATTAAGCCCAATAACTCTTTATTGACTTACTGTAATTAATCAATATCTCATATTAATTAATTACACAATCAATTATCGTCTTACGATAATTGGCCGGGCTTCCAATCAAGTTGGGTGCCAAGCAACACCACTTGATCCTGGAAAGCATTGGGGTTCAGCAACCCATTCAAGGAACCTTTTGTGTCAACAGATACCACGTGACTATAGTCCTTCGCTCGTACAATGCTCCCGAGTGCGCTTAGGGTATAGTCAACTGTCAAACCCTAATACGCGCACTCACTTGGATTAGATGCCGCATAACAATATCAGAAAACTCCTTTTCTGATAAGTAGTCATGCCCTGGCCAGGGACTATCAGGCATCTTTCCCTAGAGCATTCACTCTCTTATTATCGAGAGCGAGCGATCCCATGTTGACCACACAATCACCTTCGAAGGTATTCCGCTAGATCCGAACACTTAACTGATTAAGACCTCATGGCTAGAGATCTATAAGTTAAGGTCAAAGTCTAGAAGTCCACCGACAAGGTGTCCTTGGTGTCTCAGGTCTAAGGACCAATCATGCCACTGTGACAATGAATCTAGCTGGTTGACAGTTAGGTAACATTACCATTCAGCGATTCATTACGGATCAGTTCAGTGAACTCATTCTCCAATAAGCACCTACAGATTCACCTTAGTGTCTCCACACAAGTGACTATGAGACCAGACACTCTTATCATATGAGCAGGTGCAACCTGTACTAGTCTAACCGGATATTCGATGTCCTTCTCGAATATCCTCCGACTAAAAACAATTAAGAATATACGCTTAAAGGATATTAATCCCATTATTATGATCTCATCATAATTAGTATCCATTGCGCATATTCATAGACTTCATAATGAAACGATAAACCAATTACACATAATGAATATAAAAGTCTTATTATTATTATTAAAGAACAAGATTCTACAAGTTATGATTGGCTTGAGGACACCCATAACTAACAGATTCCACCATCAAACCCATTTATATGTGCACCTCAAAAGATGTGTTTAAATCTAACCTCTTTGATAATGGGTTGGAGTTATCATAACTTTAACTAAGATTAAACATACGCAGGGTTAACTCACCATTTATTTTATTTACAAATGAGTTAATCTTTTGAATAAAGTTATAAGTTAACCTACTTTTTAAATTTAACGTTTTGGTAAAGAAGAGAGTTTACCCCCCTTCATCCACCTTTGCAATACCCAAATACCCTTGCACCATACCCTTCGCCAAACCCCACACGGCTTGGAAGCTGGAACTAGGGCTACCAATGGGTCGGAGTCGGAGTTGGAAATGACACTTTCCGCATCCATTTCCTATAAGAAAATCGAAAACGGGTCGGAAACGGAAAGTAATCAGAAACATCTGGTACGATCAAATGGTAGATGTATGTAGCATTAGGAGTAGTGGTAAAAAAAATATCTTTGATAATAATAGGCATAATAAATACTAAAAGAGAAACAACTTAATTAGATTCTATTTACAAATTAAGGAGAAGTTAAAAATTTAGTCTAAAGTTTTTTAATATTAAGAAATAAGATTTTAAGAGTATATATTTTGTAAATAAAATAAAATTTACATATTATCGGAATCGGAAACGGAAAATAATTGGAAATGAAAAAACGGATATGAAAAAGTCGAAAACGGGTCGGAAAGTCGGAAAGCAGATATCCATTGACAACCCTAGCTGGAACTCGATTTGGTGGATGTGCAGCGGCCTACAAGGTGGGATTTAAAGACTACCATAGAGAAAGTGGCGGTTCAGTTTTTTTTTCTCCCCCGAATACTAGTTTATTACGTTGTCTTTTTGAAAAATGTTTATAAACTTGCTTTTGATGATGTTTGAACACAAGACCTCATCTCAATGTACATGAATGACTAACTACTATACCAGTCCTTGAAAACGAGAATTGTGGTTCAGTGGTGAACCCCATATTGAATAAATAAATTTGGTCCTAGGTGTAGAGCGAGTACGAACACAGATAACATGTCTGCAAGGCATGCGCAAAATTCATCAATTCACATTCTCTCCAAGCAAGATCTCTGAGAGGAAAGAAAAGTGATCTATAAAATAAAAGCAAAATTTATTTAACCTTCAAATGCCTCATAAGTAATCTTCCATGCCCCAGTCGCCGCATGTCAATGTTCATAACTGCACAAAATAGAGCAGGAACATGGAAAGGTTCTGGCATCTGACAGCTCCACAGAATTTATTCACAAAATGTAAACACCCAATCCAACATAACCGCTTGAAAAACACCTTATTATGGCATTTGACCACACATGTACATGTCAAAAATTTTATGTAACTCAACCTATAGCTTGAGATGTGCCTGCTACTTTTTTGACCACAAAAAGTTGCCTCACTAGATATCCACCCTCTTGGGATGTTAAGATGGACGCTTGACTAATATATGCACAGCGATAAGGTACCTTGAGGAAGAGCTTCTACCCTACAAGCACGAGGCTCCGGAACCTTGCTTTGATACGTCTGGCATCTTCTGCAAGGAGATGCTGAAAAGGTTCAAGCTTGAGGGGATGCTTTGCTACCATGGAAGATGGAATATACATCACTGTAGACAGCAATGCCATTTGAGAGCAGTGCAAGGGCAATCATAAGAACAGAGAGAATCTTATCCCTCAACATTGTGATACCATGGGGATCCCTATAAAGAAGGATAATGTCAGATGTACAAGAATAACAAAGAACAATGCTCAATGCAAGAGAATTTCGAAGATGCCATATTAGGATGGCACATGGTGGTAATGGTAATGGAACACAAAATCTTCTCTACCCACATGGAATCTCACTCTAATGGGGCACAAAGAAGCGGCAAAAATACTGTTATTGTGTTAACAGGCGACAAATGCAGGATGTCAAACAGTGGTCTGATCACTAATTTCAGAAAAAGGAGATTGACATCAGGCATCTGATTGTAAAAGCTTTTCCATTATTCACCGACATGGATTATAGGTATTTTACATTTCCTCACTTTGGAGATCCAATATAAACTGGTATAAGAAAGAATGGAATGGCAGGGTAGGAACCATGTTCCTAGCTCTCACTTATTCAGGATTCGGTGGATGATGATTATGACATCTAGTTGGCAAAGTACTCATGCAAACAATATATCAGCTCTTGGTAAACTGTGAATAGACTTCAGATGATAATGAAGTTTTTTTTTCTGGTAGGCAAAGGAAACTGGCAAGCAATGGAATAGGACTAACCTGAGAACAATTGCAGCAGGAAATATGAAGCCAATGGCAACCGTAGCAGTTGCTCCGGTAAATTGGAAGGCATCCCAAATGCTAGGTATGAAATTTGCTACAGAGAACACGAGAGCAATGAGAAGCACAGTGACTAAAGTAAACCTTTGATTGTCAGAAGATAAAGGCTTTGCTGAGGGAAAGAGAAGGCCATCCATGTTGAGTCGGAGAGCGAAGAAGACAATGGGGAACACAAGCATCAGGTGAACAGCATAACTCACACGGACAGCATCGTTAAGAAAAGAGCTATAAGGGATTCCCAGGTTGGAATCAAAGTTGGCGAGCACATCATCAAGGGTGTCATCTCCAAAGAGCATGAAACAAAAGAAGCTTGTAGTAATGTAGACAGTGGAGCACAATGTAAGTGATGCCTGCACTATCGGTCGTATCTGGGTTGAGTCCTCGAGCTCATTTTCTATTGTGTGAACTGCAGAACAAAAAGAAAAAAGAAAGATTGCATCCAGCATAGAAGAAAAAAACTATAGCATGTGCTTTTAGACTGTAACATACACAATCCAGAACATTTATTTCTGAAGTTAAGATGTAAAACAAATAGTTCATCCTCAAAAATTGACAGAGCAGACATAGTCAACATAACCATGCTTAATAGTTAATATATTTAAACTTAGCAAATTGTATGCTTGTAAAATGCTGGACAGAGTCGCACAGCAGAGAGGGGGGGGTGATTTCTGCATAGATCAGTAGAGAGTTCTTAATTCAACAATGCAAATCAACCACATCAGGCTGTCTTGAGTAACACAGCAGCTTCCAAAAAGATTGGGCTTCTTTTGAAGTAATTCTCTGCACATTATCATCACTTATGCTAACAAAAGTCAAAGCATGAATAAGCCATGTATATAACTTCATATTATAGTATGGTTACACATCATACAGAGGACATTGTCATAAATGCAAAAAAATCTGGATGCATGGTAAGGTCTAGCTATTTTAGTTATCACAAGAGCAGAATGTGAAGAAGTTGGAAGAGAAAACTGTATATATGGTTGCATACCATTGTAGTGGCAGATGTATGAAGTAACAATGACAGGCACAACTGTGAAAAGCTTCAAGAAAGATGCCAAATCTGTAACATTGGGTAATAATCTGGGTATCGATATGTTTCCACAAAGCAACTTCACAATGGCTATACCAGCAGTGATTATAACAAATACTATTGCCAGACCAACAGATAGTGCCGAGGTGTACCTTAGTGAATCTGCAATGAAAAAGCATTTTGTCTGAATCAAGGAGAGTGGCCATAACAGAGATAAGCACAGGTGCACTAAATTGCCATATCACATGATGACATGGCTGCCTTTTAGCTTACCAACACGTTTAAAGCATGCCAATGGCAAAAAAACAGCAACAGTTGTAACCAAAAGAACAAAGAAACGGCCGTCCCACCAATGCATGCCAAACCATCCCTCCAAGATACCAGAATGATGCTCACCACTTGAAGAAGTCCCAGAAAGCACATCACCTAGATCCAAAATGCATTAAGTTGAGGAGGATACCACACACAGTCTAGAGCAATACTTTACCCAGGATAAAAATAAAAACCAGCATGCAGTAAAAGACTATCAGTAGGTCACAGGGATATATATATATATAACTGTGTAATATTACCCTAATGACAAGGCCCCCAGAGGAAGGAGCTCCATGATTACATCAAAAGAAAAACATGATCATCACCTGGCTTCGATCATCTTGGAGTAGATAATAATTCCTTTTCACTATAGTAGGCCCAGAAATTGTTGACCAATTTAGCATATGTTTGGCTCCACATCAGCGCCAACCTACCATGTAGGCACCGGTGGTGTTATGCTTCTGATCCTATCAAGTAGAAAACAGATTATGCCAAAATTCTCCAAGTAGGTGTTGCTTACCCTAATGACATGTTTCGTTCTCAACACTACAGAGCCATTCCATCAAAGAAGGGATTCTTCAAAGTGAAGTCGATCTGTGTTTCAAGAACTTCCCTAAATTTTTATGGACCAAAAAATTAAGCTTGTTGGTCATAAGAGTAGAAGCAGTTCCTGGTTTGGGTGGGTCCGCTGTTTTAGTGTTCAAGAAAAGGTAGGAACAGAGCCAGTAGTTCATCCCCCCCAACATCCCTACCCCCCAAACAAAGGAAAAAAAAGGAGAAAAATAAAGAAGAAAGACAAAACCCAGTCAGCATATATCATTCTCTTAATTTTGTCGATAAATAATTGTTTCAGAACTTTGATGATTTATATGTAGACTCAGACATAACAAAAATGAAAATTGCATCCCATGGTGCCTACATGACAGATGCCATCGATGCAGCATCATGCGCCTAAATAATAAAGACTTCACCACATGATATACTTCCAATTGAAATTACATTCTTCTCCAAGGCCCAATTAAGAAATGATGTCGCCGCAACAAGTCCTTCATCAGGATTCAGAAGGAAACGTGGAAAAGTCACAATCTTGGAAACAAAACTAGAGATTTTTAGATTGCCCATATGTTATCATTATGCTCCAACAAAGTACCACCTACAAACAAAAGAAAGATGCGAACACTCACCGAGCCAAAATAAGTTAGGATAAGAAATCAAATGCCTAAACTCTTGCTCAACTACCAATGTGAACTATTACAGCACATCAAATAAACTAAAGAATAACAATGGGCAACTGGGTATTCTGATGGCTACCAAAACGAGATAGCCAAGCAAGCGGGAAGAACAAGAAGACATACGGATGAAGAGACCCTGATACTTACCAATTATTATCATGTAGACGATCAGTATACCCACATTGTTCACGACGACGCAGACCTGCAGCAGCACCCTCCCAACCTCGCCGAAGCATCGTCCACCACCCCGCCGTAGGAGGTCTTCTTCCCGGCCCGGCTGAACCTGAGCAGCATCTCTATGGAGGAGTCGGCCAGGAACGCCACAAGGACGATCATGGCGATGCCCGGCACCAGACCCAGCACCTTCATGGTGGCGGGCAGGGCCATGATGCCAGCGCCCACGATGGTCGTGGACAGGTTGAACACGCCCCCCGCGAAGGACGCCCCATTAAACTCGGAGAGCTCGCCGGCGCCCTCCCGCCGGCTAGGCAGCAGAGGCGCGCGCTCGACCTCCACTTCCTTGCCCTTCCGGGACCTCTTCCTCTCCGCCGGCGCCGGCGCCGGCGCCAAGCTCCCGATCGTCATATCTGGATGATGCTCGCACTCAAATTTCGTTCCTGGATTGAAACCTGCACAAAGTTGGTTCCTTTCTCACACGGAACAGCAGCCTCCGACGTTCGAAAGGCCGAAACTTTCCGCTGCAGGCCAGAAGCAACAACGAACCAAGAACGGACGATTGCAAGTAGAATTTTACAGGTGCAAAAGCTTACGAGGAGAGAAACCAGTGATCGGATGGGAAAGGGAAAAGGAAGGGGGAGGAGAACGATAGAAACCGAGGAGCCGGCTTGTCCTCGCACACTCCACCCTACACTTTCTAGGCCTTCTTTTTCGCCTCCGGCCCTTGGCGAAACATTGGGCTACTACCTCGTCGTCATGCTACGTGCCAATGGTCCACGCCTTATCCACGACAGCACACGCAGGAAGAACGTCCAAGCCGTCGAGCGTCGACGACACGCCAACAACAACAACGATGACGACAACTGGGGATCTCCGGAGCTGATGAGCGAGGGAGAGAACGAACAGGATTCGCCAGACGGGGGTGGGTGGGGGGCGGGGGTGCGCAACGGGGCGTCGGATCCGGCTCCTCGGCGTTACTGTGTCTCGGCGACGATGGCGACTGCTGGAATGCGCGGCCCTTATCCTTCGCCAGCGCCACGGCGGCTTTTTGGTGACGTCAGCGTCCTCCGCGATAAGGATGACGTGGAAAGTAGAAATGTGGGCCCGAAGCAAACACGACCGATTACCAGCAAAACGAAGAAAACAGACGCCGTCTGCCTCCATCGGGGACCGGTGATGTGCGGGGTAACGGCCCTCGCGACCGGGCCCTCGATAGAATGAGAATAATTTAGTATATTTGATTTTTATATTTTATATTTATATCTCTTATTTTTATTGACTAATGAAAAAAACGACTCAATGTACTATCCAATGAGAAGTAAGAGATAAGTACAACATGTAAATTCAAGTACACTAAATTTTTCTCTAATAGAATATATATACGACTAGCAAATTAATAAAAATGTGACTCACCACCACCCGTCCGAAGGTGGCCTAAAAACAAAGAAAAAGAAAAAGGGGACTCGCCACCACCCAATCTTTGGTGCGGCTATATATATATATATATATTATAATACTAAAACAGAGTTCTCTGTTTCCGCCTAAACTAAACTCAGGACACATGGCAACCGTACGGTGAGTTTCCCTCTCTCTCCGATGTTTAACATCTTCTCCTGTTCTCAGACTCCGTTTGCACACAGTCTTTTTTTGAAGGAAGAAATTAATTATTCATTTCATATAAAATTAAGACTTCACTTCCCGGGGAAGCAACTCAAGGGTTGGCTTCATTTCCCAAAAAAAAACTCACGGGGGGCAGTGGAAAGACGGCGATCCATTTTCACACAGAGTAAAATTAATTATTCATTTCACGTAAACCTAAACCTTCACTTCCCGAGGAAGAAGCTGAAGGGTTGGCTTCACTCACCTGTTGAACCTGCAGGCACACCACCTGTTGAACCTACAGGCACACCACGCACCTCAACCTCCGCCGCCGGATGTCGTCCAGGAGGGCCAGTGGCCACCGCCACCTCTAGAAGCAGGAGTACGGCTGCTACTACTACTTCTGCTTCAGGGTGGCGGCCAGCTTAGGGGGCCCCCTCGGCCGTTGGAGGATGTCGAGCTCCTCTGGGAGCTTGGCTTCGGGGTGGCCTTCGCTCGCCATCATGTAACTTCCTACAGGTAGCTCTGTGGAGAAGAGGAGTTAGCTAGCTCCACTGCAAATGAGTTCCTCATGATGCGCACGTCATGGCACAACTCCACTGTCCAGCCTTCTCACGGTGGATGGCAGGAAGAGATAGATTTGTATCACGGGGAGCACAGTGGCCCCCCACTGCTAATCCCCATCAAATTTTTCACATTTTAACGCGGGATTTTTATACTCCTTCCGCCCTTGGTTATCTCTCTCTCTCTCTCTCTCTCTCTTGAATATATTAATTCTTTTCCTATCGCTACCTAAGGAGCCAGATTTTTTTAATTATCTTTTAAACCCTCGCTTTTCTATTACACACACAGATATGGTTAAGTTTTATATTAAGTTTGGTGTTATGAAATCATATGGTTTAATTTTACATTAACATAAACCTCATATAAGCATTATGTATTGTATGCATTAAGTGTAAATTTGTTTTCGCATGATAATTAAAATTAAGAGTTTCTTTTGATAAAAAATTTAGGATTATTCTTCTTAGGTGAAAGTCAAATTAACTTTAATTAATTTGATTTCACTTATTATTATCAAGCTTAATTCTAGATGACTTTTTATTTTGTTACATTTTATTTTTATGAATGTCCAATGATCTCAAATAATTGACTGAACATTGTGGCGATAACAGGCTACATTTTTTTTTTGCATGACAATCTGCGGTACCAAATTATAAATATTGTTGTAGTGTGGCTGGGACAGGTAGAACCGCCAATGTGTAAGGAGGTGGTGGAATACATGTTAGAAGTGGACGCCCACGTGTGGAGCGTGCGACATAGCTAGCGTGATCATCAACACGAGGCGATGGTTGGGTGACATCTGCAACTCGAATATTAATCCCATCACCATCTTGCTGTTGTGCGTTCTATTCTTAATCTTGCTATAGTGTATATTATTATTTTTTATTTTGAAAAACTGATGTCCTTCCCTACCTATGAATTATTATTTTTACACGAATAGGAAGTCTTCATTTGTATCTTCATTAGAAAAAAGAGTCTCTATACTAAATTTTTCAGATGCTAAGAAGCCATCGGTTACAACTATTCAGGGGCTTACCATATATTAATATATACAAATATAAAGTTTTTGTGCATCGCCCTCCTATATAACTGTATATTTTATATATTTTTTAAATCTTTTTCTTGGCAGACTGTGAAGATTTCATGTACCCTATATCTTAACAAAAGTTTTTGTGCATCGCCTCCTATATAACTATATATTTTATATTTTATATTTTTTAAATCTTTTCTTGGCAGACTGTGAAGATTTCAATGTACCCTATATCTTAACAAAAAGATATTCATTGTGAAAGTTGCAGCTGCATCACCTGTTTGGATCCTTGCATCTACATCGACTATATTTGTATCATTGGAGTTTTTTAGTCCATCTCTGGACTCAAGTTTTTTACTATAGATTTGAAGCTTTTTTTAGAAAAATAAACTACTTTTTCTCTTTATATTATACAATGTTGTATGGTGTGCTTTTCTTCAAATTGTTGTATTTTGTTTTTAATGTAATATATTTGAGTTAATTATTTTGTTTGAATAGATCTTTTTCTTGGAATTGGTGCATTATTTATATAAAAAAATTATAACTTTATATATGCTATTTACAAGACCTTTGTATAATATGACATATGAACAAGATTTTTTTATTAGTTGACAATCATTATTACATTTGAAAAATAAGATTTCATAAAATTAATATGAGACGATTTCAAATTGTAGAAATTTTATATGTATAAAATTTAAATAAATAATTTGTTTATGAATACATAAAAATTTTTATATCTAAAATATTTCCATGCATCGCACGGGTGTCAACTAGCGTTATAAGATCTATGGGCGTTGTTGATGTTGAAATCGTAAGTAAAATCTAAACAAAATTTTCTCTTATGCACAATTTCAATATTTAAATTATTTGATCATATTATTAATTTCACTTTTTTATAACTATAGAACACACTCTCAGTCTCCTGCTCTTCGAATAGCATTACTCTAATGAAAACGATTACAGCTGACTCTCTTAACCTCTCTTACCAATCAAATTTTTCTGAAGATCTTACTTCTAGGCAGATGTCATGCAACTAGAAGAAACAAATCAAGATTGAGAAAAATGACGTTGATAGTTTTGAAAAATAACTTTATTGTCCTACTATTTGAACTTTCCCAGAACATTTATAATATGATATTTTGAATTGCTATTAAGAATATATTTTGTTTTGGCACTATATTAGTTAAAGTATATTTACTAAAAAGTTATAATAATAAGAAAGATAATTAAACTATGATTACAAAATGATCGACAATTTATGATAATATTTATGATAGTAACATTTATATCTCTAATAGAAAATTATTTTAATTTATGATAAAATTTATTATTTAATTGTTCTATTCATCTTCACATTTTTAAATTGTGTTTAGTTTAACAAAATTTGTATAATAAAATTATATATCTTTATAAATTTTATAAATAATAATTTATATTTATTAATATATTTTATAATCAAACGTCGTGCATCGCACGGGTGTTCAACTAGTATATATATATATATATATAAGGTAAATTAATTAGAAGTTCCTATCAGATTTTGACTTATTGTTAGTCTCTAACAGAGCTGTAACTCATCCGTTTAGTGTTATCATCTGTTACAGTATACGTTAATTCCTATTACAATAAAGATCTCCCTGTTAAAGTCAGGAACATCTAATTAATTTACCCATATATATATATATAATACACTTTGGAGCAGCCAACCTGTCAGCACTAGAAAAATTCTCTAGAAAAATCTCACAAAGCCTTCAGCCTTCTTCTGCTTAAAAAAAAACAAATGACTTCTATCTTTTTTTGGAAAAAAAAAACCTGAAAAAAAACCAAATCACTTAAATTTTTCTTCAACTGTCAGCACAGACCACCCACTACACACATTCTAACACTAATCTTTTAACTACATGTCGTGGATCTTCACCCTTGCGATGAAGGCTCAAAAACAAATGTGCATTCTGCTCTTCGTGCAGTCACTCACAAACTCCCCACTGTCACAGCTAGGGCTGTCAATGGACCTCCGAATTTTATTTAGCCGACCCGTTTTCGCATTTTTTATAGGATGCGGAACTCCAAAAAGAACCTTCCGATAGCTTAGCGGAAGCGGAAATAGATATCCGAATTCTTATAAGATGCGAAGCAGAAACACCCAATTTCGCATCCGCTTTTCCGTTTCTATTTTCGATAACTTTTAATATATATTATATAATATTTTTTATAATAAAATCTCCTCAAACTCGAAGCTTTGGCTCTTAATTTTTTAACTCATTGTCTCTCACCTCCCATCTATATGAAAATGTCATCTATTCTAGTCCCAATTATTGACAGTTTTTTTCTCTAATGATATTTATCTACATATATTGATTATCTATTACTCAACCATTATATATCACTATATGATTTTACCATACTAATTTGATCTTGTTATACTTCATTTAGTAAGGGTCATTATAATGTACATGATGAAGAGATATGTAGAAAAGCTTATTAAATTTATATTTAAATTATTCATAAATTTAATAATTAATATACTTGTAAATTTACAAATTAATTCTAATTGTACAAATGTTGTTACATCCGAAGTTTCCGTTTTGTTTCCGTTTTCGTTTCCAATTTTTCGATAGAAAGTGGAAATGGATGCGGAAGTGAAAACACCCTTTTCGTTTTCCGTTTCCGACTCCAAAATTTCTTATAGGAAGCGGGAGCGAAAACACCCATTTTCGATTCCGACTCCAACCCATTGGCAGCCCTAGTCACAGCCCTCTCGCAACTACTTTGTCTGCTCTCCTTTCTAGGGACGGACGTAGAAATTTTGTTCAGTGGGGTCACTCAAATTATTTTTTATTCATCAAGAGCAGGAGCAAGATTAGGGCTAAAAAAAGAAAAGAAAATTTAGGGTCTTAGACTCTTGGGGCTGGACATCCCTGATAGTGGGGTCACCCTCTTATAAACCCCTAAAAATCCACAATTTAATAGCCATTTCTAAAAAAAAAAAAATTACAGTGGGGTCACGTGACCCCACTGGACACATGCTACGTCTGTCCATGCTCCTTGCGACGTCCACACCAATAGCAGCGTCCATTCGGGCTAATTTGATAAGAGGTTAGTTTACCCATGGGTAAATTACCCATGGGTGGGCTAACCCACATTTTTATAGAAAATCACTTTGAATGGTTGGTTAAATTACCCATGGTTACTTTTTCTTTTTTTAGTCAACTATGTACTTTGACTCTATTTATCTTTATTAAGAGAATGTAAAAAATTATAATTTTAAGAGATATATAATAAAATTTTATTTATAATTTAATGATAATTTTTTAAAAATTTTTTGAAAAAAAAAAAAAAGCTACCCCCTCTACCCCACCTTTTGAGGAGGGGTAGAGTTACCCACAAAAAATGGGGGTAACCAGGGGTACCCCTGGTTACCCCCCCCCACCCCACCCAAATTAAAAAAGTGATTTTAACCAGGGTACTCCTGGTTTAACGGGGTACCCCTCCTATCAAATTGGCCCTACTTCCAGTGATGGGCACACCACCTACAGACGGTCCATACGATGCCCGCCAATCTACATGTGATGGCTGCCTGCATGTGCCCCACCTGCATCTACACTGGGACGCCATTGTATCACTTCACGCAGGCCACCCGCGGCGCACGTCTTCTTCCCCAGAAGCATCGCCATCACTATCGCACCACTCGCAGAAGCCCTGCGAAACTGGCTTGCCCACCATGATACTGGCACTTGCATCTCGCCGCGCCCATGGAGTTCCCCTCGCCAACGCAACCACCGTTCCCAGCGCGCGACAGTGGTCTGCCAGCCTTCCTCCGCTCGCTTGCCTATACCGTGTGATGCCCTTTTCCTCTCTCTCTTCTCCGTCTTGACTATCACGGCCACCCTCTCCCAGCACCCAACATTGCACGTAGAGCACCCACCTATAGTGGCAAGAAGCTACCCACCTGGCAATGAGTGCTAGTCGTAGCGGGGAAGATGCTCTCGGAGAGGAGCGCGCACTCTATTCTCTCTCTCTAGATCAAGAACATGCCCCCGCTTGCTCACAGTCTCCGACGACATTGCTTCATCTCCAACGCCCATCATTGACTGACACAGGTAATCTCTCTCCATCTTTGTCTCTCCCTCCCAAGACCCCCCTCTTCCCTCCTCTCCCGACGGTGCCAAGTTTACCTTCTAACCCCACCCTCGCTATGCTACTCCAAGAGGAGTCACTCGGAGGTCCAACTTGGGCTTGATGGGAGGCCACCAGTTGCCTCGTGGCGCCTCTCCTTCGCCTGGGCCCCTCTTCCTCTTTGCCTTCCCCTCTTCTCCACACCCTCCCGCCTTCTCCTCTTCTCCACCCACTGCGGACATGCCTTGCTCTCCCCTCCTTAGTTGTCAAGAATGGGAGGAGGCGTACGCACACACACTCACTCACTCGTCTGTCACTCACTTATTCACTCTGTCTTTTCTTTTGTGTTATGTAGAAGAACACGATAAAAAATGCACAGCAAATCAAAGAAACAAAAGTTAGGGAACAAAAAGGAATGCGTGTTTATGTGTCTGTCATGTCAATTTCGTGGTAAGAAGGCAGAAGATGTTAGAAAACGTTGTGTGTAAGAACATACTCACAAGCTCCAGTGTTTTTGTGAAATTTGCGGGAATGGCTTTGGTAACAAGAACAGATGTACAGACATGAGTAATCTTTTAACTGCATGCTGTGGGTCTTCACCCATGTGATGAGGGGGGTGGCGAGTGTCGGGGCCCACCGTGCCTGCCACTTCTGCGGACGGTGTCTCCGCCTCCTCTCCCTGTGTGTCGGTCCCATCACGCTATGCGAACATGTCATAGCACTTACCTCTACCACGCTCGGCTCAATCTTTCTCGACTCCCTTTACAAAGGCTACCGCATGAGGTTGCCTGCACTACAATCGTGAAGCCGACGATGTGGGGTGACCCACTCGCTGCCTGTTTGTACTTGTCATTGCCATAGATGACGTTGCCACTATTGCATATGCTCTGGAGTCTCCATCTCGCCGCCGCTACTGTGGCCTCCTGTCGCGTGATTCTGATATGGAGGGACACCAAAGTGATGGCTCGAGCCTCCACCGCATCTCCCCCTTTCCCACACTCCCTCTCTCTCTCTCTCCCCCCCCCCTCCTCCCACCAACTCTTCTCCTTCCAATCCTCCTCGCAGTCGTCTTCTCCCTCTCGCTTCAGCTCCCTCTACTCCGTTTCTTCTTCTTCTTTCTAGCTTATGTTTTGTTAATCTTTTTTTTTTCAATCTTTTCCCAATCTCTATTTAGGGACCCAGTTAGATTTTGTGAATTTTCTTTTAAACCTCCAACTTACTATATATAAGCACTAATATAATTGATTTGTATATATAATTACTGTTATGACAATGTTGATATAGTTGATTTGTATAACCGTCGGCATGCCGTGCTGCTGCATGTGCTTGGCCATGCCATCCCTATGTTCACTTCGTCATTGCAGTGCATTTGCCCCCACCACCCTGAAGATCGCTGCCATGGACGGACGCAGCACATAGGCAGTGGGGTCACATGACCCCACTGAAATATTTTTTACCCCCAAATGACCATGGGTGTTGCAGGTTTTTAATTTTTTTTTGTTAAGGTGACCCCACTGAATCACTCGAAGGTGCTCCAAAGGACCCCAATAAAAAGATTGTCTCGTTGTTATCAAAATATTTTTTTTATTTTAAATATTTATTTATATTATTTTAATATATATAATTAAATAAATTTAAAATATAATTTAAGTGACCCCACTAAATAAAATTTCTGCATCCGTCCCTGATGCCATGTTGCTGCATGCCCTCTGAAGTCTCCATCCCGCCGCCGCCTCTGTCGCCTCCCACCATATGTTTCCGAACTAGAGGGACGCCTGAGTGATTCATCGGGCCTCCACCACATCTCTACGTAGGGACCCAATTAGATTTTGTAAAATTTCTTTTAAACCTCCAACTTACTATACATAAACACTAATATAATTGATTTATATATTGCTTCCTCTGTATGTACAAAATGTCATAACAGTAGCCGGGTATACAAACAAATGTTGAAATGTTACACTTTCGGTGATAGCTCTTATATTATGATTAGATTTCCTCATATACTGTTATATTATAATATATAAATTAATATTTTTAATGTTATCCTTTTAAAATATAATATATAAATTATATTGTCGTATCCATATACAATTAGAACTTTATGAGGAAATTATTGTCATATCCTTTTTTTCATGCATTTGCATAAAATTTTGTTGATATGAGACTTATTAATTATTTATAAAATCTGTTTCATTCAGTTATCTCAAACTCCGTGAATTATTCTAACATTATCTTCTAATATCTATATTATAGAGCGTAACTCTCAGTGTCGCTAATGTAGTTGCTACAATAGCTAACCCTTCTTCCCTACATTTTTTATCATTTTCATACATTCAGTGTAGCTACTGGAGCTCCACAGAAGCCTTCTCTTCAAATTCTTCTTCGTCGCACGTATGTCTCTCGCCATTACCTGATGTTGAATGTTGTGTACAACATCATGTGTTGAATGTTCCAATATGTACTATATGTTCTGACTTTATTTATCGGCAGTTAATTAGATTCCATCTTAAAATAATATATATATATATAATATAATAAAAATCATATCATAAAAATTACTTTATAAAATGTCACTATATGCAAGTATCAAAATAATAAATGCTCACCAATAACATAAAAAAGAGACCCATAATAGGAGGTTAGTTTTAGCAACAGGATCTAGGGTGTACAAGATAGTTCCTTCAAACTTGATAATTAAATATTTCTACTCCGGTAAGATCCGATCAGGGAAAACATGTACAAATACACCCACATCCTTTTCTTCCTCTTCCCCTCTCTCTCTCTCTCTCCCTCTCTCTCTCTCTCTCTTGGGAGGACTCTTGTCTTCATGTTGGCAGACTTTATCTGCTTATCAAGATGAGAGCATAAAAAAGTAGAGAGAATGTACATTTCCTCTACTTTTTTATTTATGCAACAGTGGTACCATCCACTTAAAAAAAAATAAATAAAAACAAGATAAGAGTATAATGTGTGTATTTGTATAGGAGCTCAAACACAAACATTAACAACACTTGCCTTCTATTTGGGTCATCTCTACAGCACCTAAGTAACCAATTAGCCACTTAATTTGTATGAAAAAAAAAGTCAGGACTCTCCCTAGTTGATGTCCACTATATGTAGCTAACTTGTTTATGACGAAGGATTGGATAAGATTTATCCAGCCACGATATAGGATAAGATATAGCTCTTCTTTCTTTGCCTTTTGCGCTCACCAAAATTGCAGTCTTCATGCATGGGATCCTTAATGCTATGTTAATATAAAATTGTTGCATCACTTGGTTCACCCATGTGGCTCCTTGCATGTTCAAGTTAATTGATGGTTAATTGACCCACCCATATGATCCTTGTATGTTAACCTTTGAATGCAGGTTAACTAAGAATATATGATCGCATTACATGTCACCCTTTCTTTTGATTGTATGCGACTATTCAAAGTAATCATGGAGTCTTATTTTTTAATCATTCAATGTTCATTTGATGAAAATTAAAAGCAGGCCTTTGGTGGTAATGTAATTGTAGTGACTTAATCAGACCAAATATAGACCCTTATGAAATACAAGCAAATTCTTGGGTCAAATGCGAACAAATTAAATGTTATGTGCTCCTACTTGGCGAAATTATTGTCGGGATTCTCCATCTTGTCTCCTAATCATCTACACATTAATACGTCTTTGTCATAGTGGTAACTCAAAGGAATCACTTTTCATAATACTATATATTAATAAATAAAATTAATGCAGAATTATATCCTAACTAGTTCCATCTGACATATAACAAAAGTGCAGGAGCTAATTTTTCTCAAGAGTATCAAGCAATTGCATCGAAAATATTGTTGATAGAATAGTTTACAATGCCACAAAGGTTTTAATGTGTGACCAACTCACCTCGAACTAGTGATCCAGAAGTAATGGGTTAGGGAACCTGTAGACACCAATAAAAAGCACTACCACATACTCAAAGGACCTGCAACAAAGACATCTTATATACTTAATCCACAAGAAATACACACGAGGAAGGGCATGGATTCATAAGAACAATACAAAAAACTTATATAAATATTTGACAGACAGAAAAGAGAAAATAGGAAAACAAGGAAATATCAGAACAGGCAATGTCAAGAAGAACTCAGAGGGTGGAGCCAAGGCTTGGGTGATGGAGAAAGGCAGCAACGCATAGAAACTTGTCTCTGAGTGCACTCCTCTATGGTTGGATAGGTGGGGAGATGATGATGATCGATAGAAATGACTGCTAAAAAATATGTATTGCAGACGAAGAAAAAGACAGTGCACATCTGAGCAGCAACAACATGTTCTACAACAAGAAACCTCCTCGAGGCCAAAGAGAGACAATACCTAAATCTTTTTGTTTTGTCGCCGATGGCTACACTTCGGCGTCCAAGGCCTTCAGCGTCCAAGGTGATCGCAGGACACAGAGAAAAAGGAAGGGCGGCGAAGGGTGCAGTCGGCGTCCAAGCGATCGGCGAAGGGTGCGGTCGGCGTCCAAGCGATCGCAGGACAAGGAAAAGGAAGGGCGGCGAAGGGTGCGGAGTGGGGCGGGGGGAAGGGTGCAGTCGCCGGGAGGGGGGGGAGTGGGAGGGGCGGGTGCAGGCGCAAGGGCTAGTGCAGGAGCAGAGGGGGGGGGAGCCACCGGGGCAGGGGGAGGGGAGCCGCCAGAGCGGTGGGGGAGGGTGCAGCCACCGGGAGGGGGTGGCGCGTGCAGGTGCAGGGGGGCGAGTGCAGGCGCAGGGGGGAGGGGGAGCCGCTGAGGCGAGGGGAGGGTGCAGCCGGTCGGGAGGGGGGGGTTGGGCGGAGGGGCGGGTGCAAGAGCAGGGGGACAGGGGGGGGGGGGGGGGGGGGGGGGGGGGGATGGGTGGGGCGGTGTAGGCGGGGTGGGGGGGGGGGGGGGGGGGGGGAGGGGGCGGGGAGGGTGCAGCCGCCGGGAGGGGGGGGGGAGGAGGCGGGTCCAGACGAGGGAAAGGGGATTTCGCGTTCTGGTCTCCAGACGAGGAGAGAGATGGAGAAAGGGGGGAAAAGTTTTGGCGCCGCATAAAAGTTTTTTTTTTTGGTGGTTGGGTGGGGAAGAAACTACAGTGACTGTTTCATATAATAAACAGTCGACTTTCTACTCAAATAATATCCATAGCACCGACGGTCAAAACAGTCGGTTGTTGTCTTAAATCGCCGACTGTTTTCAAGCCCAGTTGGCTATGCCCTGTTTTCTACTAGTGATGTCATTGTTTTAGAATTATTTGATTGTCAATTTTATGGTTTCCAAGCATGTGTAATCTACATGGATACAAACTATAAATGATTAAGGATAATGGTCTTTTTAAGAAAATTATAACTACTAATGAGGGCGAGAGATAAAGCGAGCAAGTTCAAGAGGCGAATCAATAGTCCAAGAAGTGCACTTTTAAGTTTAGGGTATCTATATAGCCTATCTGTGTAAGTTGGTTCCTTTCCAGGAGATTTGATAAATTTATCAATGACTGCCACAAGCTAACCTAGATATTAAATAAATCTACAAAGACAACTGGATATCTGTATATTTTTTTCTTTTTGAAAACCAATATATCTGTAAAGGTGGGTGTAGACACCCATTTCTAGCCCATGAGTCGAGCCAAAGTCCTTGTCATATCATGATGCCCCACGTTGGCTCATCGTCGCCTAGCTGGCTTTATCCGATCATGGTATCCTTTCGTTAGTTCATCGCCCTGGTGGGTTCTGTAAGGAATCGTACATAGCGCATCGGAAACGCGATTCCCTTCGGTAGATATCGTTGCCGGCAGTCGGAATCGAACAAAAACGGAGAACCCGCGGGTAGGAAGATCCGATCTTTACCTTTGCGGGGTAGCGAAACTTCCGACCCGGGGAAGGTAGCGCTGGAGGTGCTAGTGCTTCAAGCCGTTCAGGTGTCCGGCCTCTAGACGTATCCACGCGAACTCCAGACGCAGATGGGATCTCCTCGGTCTCCACGCATCTCCCAGATCTCAGCTCCACCATGTGCTAGGAGAGAGAAGAGGTGGGGGCGCCCTAGGAGAGAGAGGAGGAGGCGCCCAGAGAGAAGACCTGGATCTAGGACCAGGGTTTAACTCTCCACGTGTATATATAGACTCTGCGATTTTTCACAAAAACCCAGTTAATGTCTATATCGGTCATCCTGCCCAGTCTGCTCGGAACTCTATTACGTGTGACTCTCTAGGCCCAAGTGCTAGTCCAGTTTTTCAGCCCATTAAGCCCAATAACTTTATTGACTTACTGTAATTAATTAATATCTCATATTAATTAATTACACAATCAATTATCGTCTCACGATAATTGACCGGGCTTCCAATCAAGTTGGGTGCCAAGCAACACCACTTGATCTTGGAAAGCATTGGGGTTCAGCAACCCATTCAAGGAACCTTTTGTGTCAACAGATACCACGTGACTATAATCCTTCGCTCGTACAATGCTCCCGGTGCACTTAGGGTATGGTCAACTGTCAAACCCTAATACGCGCACTCACTTGGATTAGATGCCGCATAACAACTCAAAAACTCATTTTCTGATAAGTAGTCATGCCCTGGTCAGAGACTATCAGGCATCTTTCCCTAGAGC
>CM024762.1:128630457-128835727 GCA_014218235.1 Colocasia esculenta | reverse complement strand
ACTTGAAGCAATCAGGATTTTATTGGCAATGCATCAGCATTAGATTTAAAACCTTTTCAAATGGATGTAAAGTCTGCATTTCTAAATGGTTTTATCAAGAAGAAGTAGATGTAGAACAACTGCCTAGTTTTGATGACCTTGGTTTTTCTAATCATGTTTTCAAATTGCATAAGACACTTTATGGTCTGAAACAAGTACCCAGAGCTTGGTATGAAAGACTAAGAGCATTTCTTTTAAACCATGGTTTTACTAGAGGAAAGGTAGATAGCATCATAGCATATTATTCATTAAATCATATTCACATAACACTTTAATTGTGCAAATCTATGTTGGTGACATTATTTTTGGAGCTACTGATGAATCTCTTTGCTAGCATTTTGAAAAGTTGATGCAGGGAGAATTTGAGATGATCATGATGGGAGAATTGATCTACTTCCTTGGACTTCAAATCAAACAAGACAAGGAAGGAATTTACATCAACCAGACTATGTACATCAAGGACCTGCTCAAGAAATTTGGGTTCGAACAAGCAAAGCCTTTACCCACTCTAATGAGCATTTCTATCAGGTTAGATAGTGATCATCAAGGTAAGAGAGTGGATAAAAAATCCTACAGAGGTATGATTGATTCTTTGCTATATCTAACTGCCAGTAGACCTGATATCTTATTTAGTGTATGCATGTGTACTAGATACCAAGTAGATCCCAAGGAATCTCATTTAACCTCAGTCAAAAGAATTTTTAGATATTTAGTACATACATGTGAATTAGGACTGTGGTATCCAAAGTTATGTAAGATGGACTTAATTGGTTATTCTGATACTGATTATGCTGGATGTAAAGTAGATAGAAAAAGCACCGGTGGTTTTTGTCAGTTTCTTGCAGAGGTTTTTGATCTCCTAGTCCTCAAGAAAGCAGAACTCAATGCACTGCCAACAACTAAGAAGAATATTCACTACTAGGAGCTGTTGCACTCAACTACTTTGGATCAAACAACAACTTGAGGATTATGACATCAACATCAAGTCAGTACCCCTATTGTGTGACAACATTAGTGCAATCAATCTCACAAAGAATCTAGTACAACACTCAAGAACCAAGCACATTGAGGTTAGGTATCATTTCCTTAGAGATCATGTAGCTCAAGGTAATATAGACATTTCATTTGTAGACACAACACATCAGTTGGCAGACATCCTTATAAAAGCTCTATCAGAAGAGAGATTCACTTCTCTTAGAAGGGAACTGAGCATGTGCAATTTGTAGAAGGTTTGTCTCTGCAATAACTGAACAATATTAAAATCTTCAGAGTTCTTAAAAAGAATGCATGATTTCTATTCTATAATCCTTGGACTTCTCCCACCAATTGGCACTAATCTATTATCTGGTTTATGTAGCTGGAACACAACCTTAAAAACACTTCTATCATCTTTGTGTTCTTAGCCCTTATTCTCAAAACCATTGTATGTTTTCTCATAAACTTGAAACACCATCCTTTTACCTCCAAACAGGATCAGATACACCTTCTTTTGTTTCCTCTCAGAAATTGGCACTCCAGATCACTCCTCTCTGATCAGTCTCCTACATTTGACTCCTTTTCTCTTTTGAGACTGGTATGGGCTAAGGGGGAGCCTTGGAATAAGGGGGGCCTTGGAATAAGGGGGAGCCTTGAACTGAAAGGGAGCTCTTTTTCAACTTTTTCCATCTCCTGATTTCTTAACCCCCCATACATTCATTCCTAATTAGCCATGCTTATTTCTTTCCTCTTCTTTTTGGTTTATTGACAAAAAGGGGGAGAATACTCTGAAACATGTATGTTATTTAGCACTCATTCAATCATTCCATTTATTCATCATTTTTAGTTAACTCAAGTTATCATGCTTAAGTGCACATATGTTTCTAGAAGGTCTTTATTTCAATTTATTTCTAAGTTTTGTCATCACCAAAAAGGGAGAGATTGTTGACTTTTTTATCTCCATTACCATATATTTTGGTGATAACAAAACGAATAGACCTTAATCACATCCTCATATGCACTCATCTGCTCATTCGTATTTTCATGTGTGTCGACACATGTTATCCATAGTGTCGACCTACGTTGCTTACGTGCCGACAGAATTGATGCATCTGTCGACAGACAACAACCATTGTGTTAACATCTGAAGCACGTGTCGACACTATGAACATCATGTGTCGACACACATTTATCCTTTCACTCTTGTTAATTTATGTTCTTATTATTCTTAATGACATTGATGACAATGTTGCTTTAACATCTATTATTTTAGTTTGTCAATAGGACACAATTGTAATTTTCTCTATTTAAAGGATAGTATGGTAAGTTAAATAAACTCAATTAAGTTAAAGTCATTTTCGTATGAATATCCTAAGTCCACAACGATTGCTAATCATGTTTTTATCGTGATCAGTCGAAGTTCTACTTCCTCATATTCAAAGTTTACTTCGTCATATACAAAATTCTACCTCATCATATACAAAGCTAACTTCATCATATCCGAAGCTTACTTCGTCATATACGAAGCTAACTTTGACATGCACGGTTTTTGTCATGATCAATCGAAGTTCTACTTCGTCATATTCGAAGTTTACTTTGTCATATACGAAGTTCTACTTCGTCATATACGAAGCTAACTTCATGCATGGTTTTTGTCGTGATCAGTCAAAGCTCACTTTGTCATATACAAAGTTCTACTTCGTCATATCTAAAGTCTTATATGAAGTTCCACTTTGACCAACAACGTTGTTTCTTGACCAACGAAGCTCTACACGATTGCCTTCACTCACACGATTGCTGTTAAACTTAAACTCGATTGTCATTTAACTTAAACATCGATTGTTGTTTAACTTAAACATTGATTGTTGACCATTTCAACATCAATTGTTGTTGTTTCATATCGATTGTTGACCATTTCCATCGTCACTCAAAGTAACCAGTCGAAGTGTCTATCGATTACTGACTATTTGCACATCGATTATTATTAAGTTACATATCGATTGACATTTACTCCTTCGGATTGGTGACCAGGTTTGTATCGATTGATGACCAAGTGACTTAACCCATACCGATTGGTGGTTTAAAATGTACTTCTTATCGATTGATTAACAAATAACTTATATCTAATCGATTGGTGACTACTTACCATTTTCTATCGATTACTATTAAATTTGTTTTTGATTCATAGACAATACATCACTCAAGCTATGTGTCATGTCCCAAAATAACTATTTATCAGAAAATGACAGAAAATAAACATAAGAAATAGAACTTAGATTATATAAACATTTGTCTTTATTATAGCGGAATTTTACAAAACACTCCTTATGTAAGTCCACATGAGGAGTGGAACAAGAAAACATACTATTTACACCTATAACTACTATCCTCAAAAGGTATTCTAAAAGATTCCAGAGATTGGTTGTCCTGCTCAACTCACGCCCCTAAGAGTTAAGCTCTTCCTGTTCGCCTGAAAGAATAAGATTTGGTGAGCAATTGTGCCCAGTAGGATTCACCCTTCTTATTAGAAAGAATATGACAACTATAAAATTAGGCAATGTACTTGATTGGTGGCAGTACTGAAGATCAAGGGTGATTATAAACTCGTATAAGTAGATGTCAATCATGAAAAGAGAGTACTGAATTAAAGCTTGTGCAAGAAAGAAATCAGTACAATAACCACATACTGGTTCAAGTAGGTAATACATATTCAACTTATATCTGAATAAAATGATGACCAAATTAAGCAAATATGATGTAATGTCAAACATCCAGTAGATCCATTATCTTTCTGTACGGCCAGTAAACGAATTCAGGTGCTCCTCCCGGAACTGGATCAGCCCCATTTGCACAGGCATTTATTTCAAATGAGTCCAACAACCCAAAGTTGTCATCAAATTTCACTTTTGCTAAGCATGCATGTATGGTACATAAGTATTCACAATATCACAATAATAGGGTTCTATGAGTTAATGTTTAAAGATATCAAGAAGATGTAGGAAACAACATAACTGAAAATGTCCAAGAATAATCCAAAAATGGATGTAGATGATGATTAAATGATTCATTCCAATGGTATAATAGTTTAGAATCTAAGAAAATGGGAAAGACAACTTGTTTGGACAATACAAGAGTGTATCAACTTTGATTTAGGAAGAAATGGTTCAGTTTGTCAATAAATACTGGTGGTTGTCGACAACCACTAGTTGGTTGTCGACAACTACTGCTCCATCAAGAACTGCATTCTGGAATCTGGCCTTTAGTTGTCAACAGCTATTGGTAGTTGTCGACAGACGACTGGGGGTTGTCGACAACTACTAGTTGGTTGTCGATAACTACTGGTGGTTGTCAACAGTTCTGGTTTCTGGGTACTAGAACCAAGGGTATCTGTCGACAAATATGTTTTGTCTATCGACAGACGCTGGTCTTTCTTTTTGGAAAGGTTTAAAACTAGCTAGAAACACTCTTCTAAGAGTTTCTACTTTCTGTGAAAGATCAAACAACAGTTTGTGGGTCTTGTGTATATTTCTTTACACACCCTATCATGAAGAAAAGTAAACAACTTTAGTAGAATGAAGAGAGGGGATCTTTACAGTATGGGTGATGTGAAGGACTTTTGGAAGAGAGAAAAATATATTTAAATCCTTTATGAGATTCTTTCTGGAAACTGGAAGAAACCTCACATCAAAAGTACATGAACAACAGCTAAAGATATGAACAGAGTGGAAGAAAAAGAATGAAATTACACTCCTAAACAGCTTACTAAACACAAGTCAAGGGTAATGCCAGAGGTAGATGCTTAGTCTCAAATATTCTAATAGCAGGAGAGAACAAGTAGAAGGAGAATCCTACTTGACTTCAGAAGAAATGGAAATCCTCCTCTTCTCTCAATAAGATGATCCTACAATAAGGGTAGCAGCTGTAGCAGCCGTAGTAGCAGCAGTAGCCGCAGCAGCAGAAGTAGCAACTATAACAGCCGTAGTATAGCAGCAGCAACAACAGTAGCAGTAGTAGCAACAATAGCTGTAGCAGCAGCAACATGGGACACCAGTGGGCAAACACTCTTAAGAGTGAGCAGGGAAAGACATAAATAGATTTTTTCAGGTTTTGTGCATGTACGACACATACCGTACACTTGTTTATGTAAAATCTCTCTTTTTACAGCATAGCCATGTTTATCAGTGTCCTTAACACGTATTATGATACGTGTAACTCACCTACACAAGGGATATATAAAAAAAAATTTAAAAATGGGTTACGTAATTGGGAGATAATTCATCTGGACCCTTTGTCCTTATATTTTTGTATCTAAATGATGTCAAATCAAGTTGAAATTTCAAACATAAGCTAATTGAAAGGTTTTACCAATTATGATGATTTTAGTTTAATTTTGGAATAATTATTTGTCCAGTAAAAATTACCCAGAAAATTATTGTGTCGACTTTACCTTAATATCCATGCATCGACAATTCAAGACATTTATGTTTTTAAAATCAACACTTTTCTAAGAATTATGGTGTTTTTAAATTTTAATTTCCGTTACTGAATTCTGGTGGCGCCCTGTCGGATTGCGCACATCTAAAAATAGCACTAGAATTATATTAATAATATAAAAATAATCCTAAATTAAGGATAATTATGTCTCATGAAAGTGATTATGTTTAATAAACAAAAATCATTACCTTTTTCTCCATTTTCAATATATATTATTTTGGGGTGTTATAATTCTTCCCCACTAAAAAAAAATTGGTCCTCTAAATTTAACCGATATGAATTTAACAACAAGTGATACTAACATGTAAACAATTCTGGGTACTTGGTTTTAATAGCATCTTCTAGTTCTCATGTTGCTTCTTCTTGTCCTCGCTTATTCCATTGAATCTTTAGTAGTGGGACTTCCTTATTCCGGAGTTGCTTAATCTTTCGGTCGAGGATTTGCACTGGTTTCTCTTCATATGTCAGGTTTCCTTGTACTTCCAGATTCTAATATTCAATAACATGCTCTGGATCATAAACATATTTCCGTAACATTGATACATGGAAGATGTCGTGTACATTGGACAATTGAGGTGGTAGTGCTAGCTGATATGTCATTTCTCCGATTCTCCTTAATATTTCAAATGGTCCAATGTATCGCAGACTAAACTTTCCTTTAACTCCAAATCTCCTGATCCCTCTTCAGGGTGATACTTTTAGAAAAACATGATCTCCTTGATGGAATTCTAACTCTCTTCTTCGTTGATCAGCATAACTCTTTTGTCGATCTTGAGCGGCTTTCATTTGGTCTTATACCAACTTTATAATCTTTTTTTTTTCTTGTATCATTTCAGGTCCAAGGATGTGTGATTCTTTTAATTCAATCCAACATATTGGTAATCTACATTGTTGGCATAGAAAGCTTCAAATGGTGTCATCCGAATTATAAACTGATAACTGTTTTATAAGTAAATTCCATGATTGGTAATTGGTTACTCCAGTCATTTCCAATTCTAAAACCAGGCACGACACATATCTTCAATAATTTGATTTACTCGTTCTGTCTGTCCATCAGTTTGAGGGTGAAACAATGTACTAAATTTCAATCTAGTTCCTAATGCATCTTGTAGTTCTCTCCAAAAGTGTGAAGTAATCTTGCATCTCTATTAGAAATAATATCATTTGGAATTCAATGTAGCCGAACAATTTCTTTTAAATACAAGGCTGCTAACACATTGACAGACCATTTTGTCTTAATAGCCAGAAAATGAGCTGACTTGTGAGTTAGACAATTATCACCCAAATAGCATCACTTCATTTCGTGTTCTGGGTAATCCGATAATAAATCTCAAGGGGTTTTAGTTTTCCTACTGGTTTCTGGTGTTCAACATTGATTTTTTGACAAGTTAAACATCTTGCAACAAAATCTACAATGTCTTTCTTCATGTTACACCACCATAAATTTTTCTTTAGATCTTGGTACATCTTGACAATTCCTAGATGGATTGCATACTGTGCCCAATGAGCTTCCTCTAATACTTGTTTCTTAATTTCTGATTTATCTGGTATGCATAATCTGTCTCGAAACTGAAGATTTCCATGAGAATCTACATTAAAGTCGGGTTTGGAATTCAGTTTCTCTCTAATTTCTACCAATGCGGGATCATTGTTTTGTTGTTCACCAGTTTGCCTCAAAAGATCAAATTGGACTTTCAAGTTAACTATCATAACCTTATCTTCTTGTGGTTCAGCTTTCACATTCAACGCGGAAAATTCTTCTAGAAGTTTCCATTCTTTTACTTGTAAGTAAAATATTCCTGCCATGGGGTTCCTACTAAGAGCATCAGCTACAATATTGCCTTTTCCAGAATGGTACTTAATCTTAAAATCATAATCCTTGATATATTCCACCCATCTTCTTTGTCTCATATTCAGCTCTTTCTGTGAAAATAAATACTTCAAACTCTTATGATCGGAGTACACTATAAATTGATTATCATACAAATAATGTCCCCAAAGTTTTAGAACAAAAATTACTGTTGCTAGTCCAGATCATGTATCGGATAGTTTTTCTCATGATTCCTTAGTTGTCTGGATGCATAGGCAATAACTTTTCCTTCTAGCATCAAAACACATCCTAACCCGATATTTGATGCATCGGTGTAGACTTCAAAGGTTCTTCCTCCTGCCGATAAGACCAGAACTGGTGTGGATGATAAGCACTCTTTCATTCTCTAAAATGCATGTTCACAACTTTCATTCCATTCAAATGTAGTTCCCTTCCGGGTTAATTGTGTAAGAGGTGAGGAGATTCTAGAGAAATCTTTAACAAATTGCCGGTAATAACTAGCCATACCCAGAAAACTTCTAACTTCGGTAATGGTTTTAGGCTGCTCCCATTTCTGAATAGCTTCAATTTTGGAGGAATCTACTGACAATCCCTCTCTAGAAATGACATGTCCTAAAAATGTTACTTGTTCCAACCAAAATTCACATTTACTAAACTTTGCATATAACTTATGATCTTGTAGCATTGTAAAGTGATATGAAGGTGTGCTTCATGTTCTTCCACACTTTTAGAATAAATCAATATATCATCTTTGAATACAACCACAAATTGATCCAATATGACCTGAATACATCATTCATCAGTCGCATGAAGGCAGAAGGTGCATTAGTCAATCCAAACAGCATCACCACAAATTCGTAATGTCCATATCTACTTCGAAAAGCTATTTTATGAATGTCTCCTTCCTGAATTCTCAATTGATGATACTCGGATCTAAGATCAATCTTTGAAAAATATTGGGCTCCGGATAATTGATCAAATAGATCATCAATCCTAGGGAGTGGGTATTTATTCTTAATTGTTAACTGATTCAATTGTCTATAAGCTATGCATAATCGCAAAGTTCCATCTTTTTTCTTGACAAATAGTACTGGAGCACCCCATGGAGATGTGCTGGATCTAATGAATCATTTTTCAATTAGTTCCATCTACATCACAGATAGGAAGGAGTCTACTTGATGTAGAAATCAGTCAATAGAATTTCTGGACATCTACATCAAAGGTATGGACATCGGTTTGACATGTGAACTCTCACCTAACATGTTCCATGTCTATGCATTTAATGTTTGCAGATGCTATATGCTTTGGAAACATACAAGCTATGGAACTCAAGGAATAGCCAACAGACAGAAAGCCATATGAGGATTTGTCAAACATCCAACGACTACTGAAGATGAGTCTAATGGCTGAATTTCAGAGGGAGGAAAAGGAAGAAGAAGAAGAAGCTGAAGCTCTCAAGTCCCAACGGCTATGTTCCTACCTAACCATATAAAACAAGAAGGATGCAATCAATAATGACACAATATAGATAAGCACATACATCAAGCCATCCAACAGCAAGCAAAGAGCCTACATCCTTCACCACCAGCCAAAGGAAGCAAAGCATTGAAGCCACTCTTTCACATTGCTTTCTTGATCTGCCCTTCTCTCTGTGTGTTCTTTCTGCAAACCTCCTTCTGAGAGAAAGAGATAGATTTGTCTTAGATCAAGGCCCAACCATTTTTTATCTTCGGCTTGGTCTAGGGACCTTTGCATATCCTTGAGATTTTCTGTTGTTCCTCTTCCTATGAGAAGAGAAGACCAACGTGCAAGCTGGGTGTCTTTGCCCCTTGTTTAAGGGAAGACTAGCCTATGAGCTGGGTGTGTATACCCCTTGTTTAAGGGAAGACCAGCCTGCGAGTTGGGCAGTTGTTCCTCTTCTTGAAAGAGAAGACTTGCTTAAGCAAGTGTTGTATGCCCCTTGTTTAAAGGGAAGACCAAGGTGTCTTGGTAGTTTAGTGAAATCCCAAGAGTGTTCTTGGGGGAGTGGACGTAGGATTTTTATTTGGAAGGGCCGAACCATAATAAATCACTGTGTCCTTTGTGTGATTACTTTTATTTGTTTCCGCTGCACACTGACAAATTTTTCTAACAATCCCGTTTAGTGTTTATGTTTTAGATTTCAAAAAAAGTACTAATCATCCCATTCAACCCCCCCCCCCCTCTTTGGGCTTACCATCTGGGCCAACACAAACCACTGAGCTCGTCGACGGTGATACAGATGTTGTATAATGTAGGTTTGACAGCTGGCATTGCTAGCTCCAAGATGCCAATGGAGGCCGTGCCATGGTCCTCAAACCCTGCCAACCGAGAGGGCACCTCCCGCTTCAGCAACCCTTCCAAGGTTTATGTTTGGGGGAGAGGGAAGGGGGCCAGCGGGGCTAAAGTTTAGGGAGGGGGAGAAGAAAGGAGACGACAACAATGATGCCGAGAAGAAGAGAGCTTGTACATAGAAGATAGGCATAGGGAGAACATAAGAGACAGAAAGAGAGAGTGGGGGCGAGTTGGCGAAGGGACAGGAAGAAGAATGAGAAGGTTGTGGTGGCGACGAGACGTTGAGAGGATAGAAGAGAGAAAAAAGAGAGAGACGAAGTAGAATACCTAACACTGGGAGAAAATGTAGGTGCAACGTCACGCTCAAGCAAGTGGGAACGACGATGGCAATCGTGGCTTACCCCTATGAGGAAGCAGAAGCTGCAAGTCACCGACATACAGAACAAGAGCAGAAGGAGTCGATCCCGAAGCACCATCTTTATTCGCTGAAATTGGAAGGCAAAAGTTTGCTGCTCCTTCAGCTAATTCTCCGGGAACTGAAGTGGCATAACAACGAAAATATGTCAAGCTTTAGAAGGGGAAACGAGAGAGAGAGAGAAGGGGACAATGGCCGCCTCTGAAACCTTATACATCCGCAATTGGAGAGAAAAAGGGGCGCATCTTCTCTTCATGCCACATGTCCTAAGATAAGTTTTGGCGGGAAACAAGAAACTCTGTTTTAGTTATATTGTGTGTGTGTATATATATATATATATATATAGAGAGAGAGAGAGAGAGAGAGAGAGTAATGTTATGGTACGGTGGTTCAGCTCCACTGTACTATAGCACCTAACGTTTGGATGGAGATCCAATGAGGAAAAAGGAAAAAACAAAAAAAATGAACTCTGAGACTTGAGCCCGTTGCGGTGCTACAAGACCCATTGGTGCGGCCATGTTGCACCACATTTGGGCAACCTTGGATTTATAGAGAGAGAGAGAGAGAGAGAGAGAGCTATGTAATGGCAAGCCCCTTGATGCAGCCCCGTCATAACAGAGCACAAACTATTGAATTGAAATCCGACGGTTCCACACCCCACCCCCGTCGTGTATTTCGCGCACCAAAGGCATGCAAAACGAACGGGGTCGCAAAATTTATTTTTTTAATATGCATCTTTGGATCTCGATCCAAAGATGTAAGGTAACAGTAAGAAGGGGTCACACTGTTGTACTGTAGCCTCACTCACATACATATATATATATATATATATATATATATATATATATATATACACACACATATATAATATGTAATGATATCAAGCTGGATGAAAGTATTATAAAAAAATTACAAAATAAACATATATATATATAAGAAAAGTTAATTATGAGTCTCTATCAAACAGAATGACTTATTTCTAATCTATGTAAGAATATCAAAAGTGAGTTACATCATTCATAGTAATTCTATATATCACTTACAATACGTTTTGATATTACTTACATCCTATAATGATAAGTTTTTAGAAAATAAAAAATTCTATTTATTTGTGATTGTTAAGATTCAAACTCAAGTCACCACAAACCCAACGACCATTGAGCTACAACTATATTTGTGTTACAACATAACATCTCTTATTTTTCTCATATGTTTGCAATATTGACAGTAAGTCTTGATATCACTCACAGTAAATCTACATATCACTTATTGTTAATCTTGATATTATTTATAGTAAATCTACACATCACTTACAGTAAGTCTTGATATCATTTACAGTAAATCTACACATCACTTATAGTAAGTCTACATATCATTTATTGTAAGTCTTGATATCACTTACAGTAAATTTTGATATCACTTACATTATATTTTTTACATCACTTACAGTAAGTCTTGATATCACTTATAGTATATTTTTCTTTAACTCACTTACAATATATTTTTTATATCATAACTACTAAAATGTTACATAATTCATAATAATCGGTTACATAATAAGTTGTAATGTTACATAATGACTGTCACCACTTATTATGGTTTGTAACGGGGGTCGGCTCAAGTCGAGGTGACTCAGGCGAGGTGTCCAAGCTGAAACGACCAAGCCGAGGTGACTGTGCCAGAGTTCGATTAGCCGAAGTAGGACGTATGCTCTGAGCTCCCGACCTTGATGATCGAGGACTTGCAAAGCCCATTGAGGGGTCTCGATGAGGAGACACTTCGACGCTCAAGTGAGTCGCTAGCCGAGAAGAATGGCCTAGTCCAAGGAGCAGAACATCGTACATGTGAGCCTTAAGTATCCCCCTATTTATAGTGATTGGTCGTACCTTTGTCAACCATTGGATACCCCGTAAGTATCGTGCCACATCGTCGTAACCATCGCACCACGTCACCGTAACTGTCGCGCCACGTCAGGTAGATCATGGTCTTAATGACTATTGTTATGGAGCGCACATCCCGCATCGGTTAACCAAAACGGTAGGGTAGTGGGCCGTTATGACCGAGACATTTGTACATCAGCTGTCAGGACCTCCAGGTTGGCTGAACCACCTTAGAGCCTCCACGTCGGCCATCAACCTTGCCATCAAGCTCCACGTTGGACATAGACCACCACGTAGGTCATCAGCCCCATGTTAGCCATAGACCACCATGTTGGCCATCAGCCCCACGTTATCCATAGACCACCACGTCGGCCATCAGCCCCACATCCGCCATGGACCACCACGTTGTCCATAGGCCCACGTTGGCCATGGATGACGTTTGGGACTTAGATACGTGGGAGATGCCCATGTCATTGGCCCCTCAGCTTCATGTCGGCTCGTCATTGAGGTGAGGTGAAGCTAATACTGAAGCAGGGCTACTACACAGTGATTCATCTCGTGAGGTCAGAACCAACCAAGAATGTGAATCTTGTAGCAATGTCTGGACATCCCAACGTCCACAACTTCAACCAGAGACTATCCCAATAGCCATCATATCACCCCTCTGGAGCTACAAATCTGCACCAAATGATAGCCTCCACGTTGGCCATCAGAAGCCACAGCTCAGCTACACCACCTCATAGCCTCCACATCGAGCGTTTGGTGATATAGGTCAGTTGTACCACCTCATCCTTCACGAGTGCCGAAGAAACCTCATCGTCTTCAAACGTCAGCCATCAGGCCCCATGTTGGCCATAGACCATTACGTCATCACGAGTGCCGAAGCAACCTCGTCTTCTTCATGAGTGCCAAAGAACCTCGTCTTCTTCACAAGTGGCAAAGCGACCTCATCTTCTTCAGATGTCTGCCATCAAGCCCCACATCGGCCATCAGGCCCCACGTTGGTTATAAGCCACCACATCATCACGAGTGCCGAAGCAACCTCGTCTTCTTCACGAGTGCCAAAGTGACCTCGTCTTCTTTAGACATCGGCCATCAGCCCCACATCGGCTATAGACCACCACGCCAGCTATCAAGCCCCACATTGGTCATAGACCACCACATCATCACGAGTGCCAAAGTGACCTCGTCTTCTTCACGAATGCCAAAGCGACCTCGACTTCTTCATGAGTGCCAAAGTGACCTCGTCTTATTCAGACATCGGCCATCAGGCGCCACATTGGTTATAGATCACCACATTAGCCATCAGGCCCCACGTTAGTCACAGACCACCATGTCGTCACGAGTGCCGAAGAGACCTCATCTTCTTCATGAGTTCCAAAGAGACTACGTCTTCTTCAGACGTCAACCATGAGGCCCCATGTTGGTCATAGACCACCACGTCATCACCAGTGCCGAAGCGACCTCATCTTCTTCATGAGTTCCAAAGCAACTTCGTCTTCTTCAGACGTCAGCCATCAGGCCCCACGTCAGCTATAGACCACCACGTCGGCCATCAAACCCCATGTTGGTCATATTCCACCATGTCGTCACGAGTGCCAAAGCGACCTCGTCTTCTTCATGAGTGCCAAAGCGACCTCATCTTCTTCAAACATTGGCCATCAGGCCCCACATCGGCTATAGACCACCACGTTGGCCATCAGGCCCCACGTTAGTCATAGACCACCACGTTGTCACGAGTGCCGAAGCGACCTCATCTTCTTCACAAATGCCAAAGCAACCTCGTCTTCTTCATGAGTGACAAAGAGACCTCATCTTCTTCAGATGTCGGCCATCAGGCGCCACATCGGCTATAGACCACCATGTCAGCCATCAGGCCCCATGTTGGTCATAGACCACCACATCATCATGAGTCCTGAAGTGACCTCGTCTTCTTCAGATGTTGGCCATTAGGCCCCACGTTGGCCATCAAGCCCCACATTGGTCATAGACCACCACGTCGTCATTAGTGCCGAAGTGATCTCGTCTTCTTCACCAGTGCCAAAGCGACCTCGTCGGTTCAAAGAAGATGATACATAGAGCGACTCGTCAAAAACTGTAGGACGATGTTATAAAACGACTCGTCGTCGGCTATCGCAAGACGATGCTATGAAGCGACTCATCGTCGGCTACTGAAGGATGATGCTATGAAGCAACTCGTCATCAGCTACTATAGGACGATGTTGTAAAGCAACTCATCGTTGGCCACCACAAGATGATGCTATGAAGCGACTCTTCAGATGGCTCGTAGAGATCCCCTCCATCTCAGCCTTCAAGAGCCTCCAAGTCGGCCATTAGGCCCCACGTCGGCCATAGACCACCACGTCAGCCATCAGCCCCATGTCAGCCATAGACCATCACGTTGGCCATCAGACCCAATGTCGGCCATGGATCACCACGTCGGCCATCAGCCCCACGTCGCCCATAGACCATCATGTCGGTCATCAGTCTCACGTTGGCCATAGACCACCACGTCGGCCATGGATGACCTTCAGGGCTTAGCCCCCATGTCAGTGTTCAGAAGGTCCGAGATCAACCAAAATAAAGAGTAAGGGAACCCATATTAACTTTTACTAACACTTCCCATAGAAGGTGCCAAAATGTTATTATTTGTAACGAGGGTCAGCTCAAGCCATGGTGACCGCCGAGGTGACTCAGACAAGGTGTCTAAGCTGAGACAACCAATTAGCCAAGGCGACCATGTTGAGGTCTGCTTAATTAGCCAACGTAGGACACATGCTCCGAGCTCCCGACCTTGATGATTGAGGACCTGCAAAGTGTAATCACGGGAATCAATCCCCAAATAAAGATAATGAAAATAAAGAAAAGAACCGTGATCGCCACCAAAGTAGTTGCAGAAGATGATTGTGTGAAGAATAGGTTCTAACTACCTCAGAAATAGAGAAAAAGTGCAGAAGGAACCTGGTTCAAGGAATACGACAGGAAGCATGTCGCTTTCTTAAGAATGCGACCAGATTCTTGTCACCTTCTGTAATAGAAGAGAGAGACTGTAGTTCTTCTTCTTCCTGCTCCTCAGCCGACCAAGGAACAAGAGCCTCATGCTTGTGCTATCTTCTTTAACCTTCCAAGAACATCAAATAGAAGAAAACCTATTAGAAACTTGTTTTGTGGAGTATCAATCCTAAAATAATTGAAGAACATAACAATATGGAGGGAATTCACATAAGGGTGATGTTTTAACCCCTCTAGGTGTTTAAAATAGGTGTGTGGGATGTGATCTAATGAAAAACTATGAAAAGGAAGAAATCTAAACATGCATGCATGAAGAAAATTGAGATAAAAGGATGAAGAACATGAGAGAGAAAGGATAGAGGGGAAGAAAATGCCCTGGTGGGCATGCACTTCCTGGTCGTCTGGAGGCTGAAAGGTCTTTTGAAAGTTCGTAGCTCTCTGGGAGAGGAAACAACAGACGCCAAGAGTCCTCAAAACTGTGCCCTATTGACACTTTTATAGGCCATTATTTCTGATTCGGATGGAAAGAGAATAATGAGATGGAATCCAAGTTTACGTAATTGTGCTGGTGCAAGGAGAGTTAGAACGTGGCAAGGAGGTTCTGAGGAAGGTTTCCTCCAAGTTTGGCAAGATTTGAAGATCTCTAGACCCATCAATAGACGGATTATTCATGAATAGCAAGGGTCGGAGTGGGAATATGAAAGCCACGTTGCATATGCATGAGAAGGAAACCAGAACGCGACGTCCTATCTATCGCTACCAGATCGCGACGCCTCGATATGTCGCCTTCCATAGAAGGAAGTCTTGAAGTATTTTTTGGCAAATTTTTAGGGAATTAAAAGGCCAAATGAGAATGCGACGTATCGAGGTGTCACCTTCTTGAAATCATCGATTATTTCCTGGAGGTAATCGATGGAGGCATGAACGCGATAGGAAGGGTGTCACCTTATGACTATGAATGCGACAAGGGCATTGTCGCCTTCAGGATCTTTCAGCATATGACTCATTCAAAGTGTCCATTCTCCTTGCATGAGTATCGGATTGACACGCGGTTTGCGACGTTGGATTCCCAACTCAGAGAGCTACAGGATGATGATGAAGACTGGTTGATTTGACTACGAAGAGCCCACCAGAGTGATGAAATTCATAGGGAGATATCATGATCGGATAAAGCCAGCTTGGCGATGATGAGCCAACGTGGGGCATCAATGATGTGACAAGGAGTTTGGCTCGATTTATGGGTTAGAAATGGGTGTCTACACAAAGTCCACCTTAGAACCTCCATGCCTGCCATCAACCTTCACGTCGGCCATCAGGCTCCACATCAGCCATAGACCACCATGTCGGCCATCGGCCCCACGTCGGCCATGGACCACCATGTCGGCCATCAGGTCCACGTCAGCCATGGATGACATCTAGGACTTAGATACGTGGGAGATGCTCGTGTCACCATTTATAAAATGTTAAAGTATTATACATAATAATCTATTACTTACAATAAGTGATGTATTTTTTACAATACTTACAATATGTGTTTTATATCACTAATTGCAATGTTTAATGTAAGATTCTATAATTGTAAGAATCTATAACAAATATTGTAAGAATCTATAACTAGTACAATAACAACTTACATTAATTGTAGATGTAATATATTACATGATTACTATAACTACTTACATCGAATAATATAACATGTTACAACTTATACTGTAGTAGATTATAATGTATAATGTAACAACCTATAATTGTAAGCTTATATCAACAGAAGATGTAACACATTACACGATTATTGTAACTACTTACGTCAAATATTGTAACAGGTTACAACTTATACTATAATAGTTTTTTATGTATAATGTAATAGTTTAGTTGTTATGAAATAAAAAACATATTATAAGTGAGGTAAAAAATATAATGTAAGTGATATCAAGACTTACAATAAGTGATGTGTAGATTTACTGTAAGTGATGTCAAGATTTATTATTAGTGATATGTAGATTTACTGTAAGTGATATCAAGATTTATTGTAAATATTATAAATATATGAGAAAAATAAGAGATGTTATGTTGTAACACAAATGCGGTTGTAGCTTAGTGGTGAGAATTTTATGTTGGATCTGTGGAGACCTAAGTTCTAATCCTAGCAATCACAAATAAATAAATTTTTTTGTTTTCTAAAAACTTATAGTTATAGACTATAAGTGATATCAAGACTTATTGTAAGTGATATTAAAACTTATTTTAAGTGATATCAAAGTTTACTATAAATGATTTGAAGTCTTACTGTAAATTATATAAGTCTATAGTTCGAAGAAGAAACACGGAAGGGTAAAATAGGAATTTAGAAAAATGACTAGCGTCAAAAGGACAAAAATCATCTCTCAAGGCTTAAATGTTGAAAAACTAAAAGTAGAGACTAGAAATTAAACTACACCAAAAAAGAATGACTCTTTAACTTCTAGTATTCTGACAGGAATTAGGAAATAAGTCACCCCCTCTGACAGAGACTCCTAATTAATTTTTTCATTTATAAATTATCAAAAATACCTAATTGTAAGTTTGTAACTTTGTAATAAAAGTTACTTGTAGTCATACACGAATCAGTTGGTTGGTCGTGTCGTTGCGATTTGCTAAGATAGAAAGAAGACTTGAAGTAGATTGGAGTGTTTAAATAATAAAAACGGTATTTTGTCATCTTCTGTTTTATTTTATTTTTTATATAAATTAATTAAAAGTCCTTAGCTATAATAAGGAGATCATTACTATAACAGAATTTAACATATACTATAACAGGAGAATGGCGGTGGATAATGAGATTTCACAAAACATGGCATGGACAACTATCATAACTTCCAGTGTGCTCTCGTTTGTAGAGGTTATTAATTGGTACCTAGTCACAACTATATGCAAACCCAAAAGTTATGCATTTATCTTCCTCGATAACATTCTTTTTACCTCAAAAATGTGTGTCTTGTATTGACAGTCCCACAGAAAACATTTGCTTTATTTTTAGTGTTGTGTTTGGGGCCAAAAAACACGTAACAACTAGTCAAACTAAAAGGATAAATAAACTAATTTTAGGAAGAAATACATAAATTGCCCCAAATATGAAATCAATGATCAGAAAGCCCGGAAAAAAGACATCCAGCTGGAAGAATGAAAAGTAAATTGAGAATTTGGAGAAAGGAACTCTTAAACAAAATAAAACAGCAGCTCAAATTGTGTACATGGAAAACTAAGAAACTGAGTGACTAATAAGCAAGAGAGTTCTAATCTAGTGGGAAAATATTGACTATCTGATGAAGAAAGAGAAAACAGACTGCCATACTGGCTTGCGGAATCTCTCAAGCTATGTGGACTCGAGTTTGTGGAACCAATGGAACTGAAATAGCCTCGCAGTTGAAGAACGGGGAAAAAGGGTCGGGCACAGGATTTCTGTAAAAAGAATCCAGTCAATTCTAACTCTTTTTTATAAATATTTATTATAATGAGTTATAATTTTATTAGAACATCTGATAAGAACTATTAATTAATGTACTCTTTTTTTTAATGTTTTGCCGAACATGACTCGTTACAAAGTCTGTTTTCGTCGGATGCCCCTCCAAACAACATTGTAATGACGCCAGAGCGGCACAATTTGGAGATACCTCATTTTTCTGAGACGACGAGACAAAGCATGGTAGACGGCGCATCCGATTTTGACTCCCGCATATTATAAAATTTATATAGAGAAATTCAAGTTGTCTAGGCAACTAGCATGGCATAGATTATTTGAAAATAATTTTCAGTGGACTATATTGAAGTCATATATATAACGATAGGAGATTGGACCATATCATGTTCATGATTATTTTTTAGTAATCCACGTCATCTTAATTATTCTACCCATTGAGCAGCTAATATTTTTATGACTGAGTTTGCAACTTGGTGCAATGGGGAATTAGAATCCCGTGTACTTACGCTTTCATGGTTTTCCACAGTGATCTCTTTGTTTTGTCACCCCTGTTGTGTTTAAGTTATCATCGTCCCCCTATCTCCCATCACTGTTGTCTACCACCCTCATGAAATTTGAAAGTGGATGCTATAATATGTTATAGTGTTTTCAACATCCAAAATTTATATAAGAGGACGATAGATTGCGGTGAACAGTGGGAAAGAATGATAAGTGTGGTTGACGACAAGAGAAATTTAAAAGATGATGATACATGGCAACAGGGGCGGTCGCAGGATGAGGAGACAAACTAAGAAGATGTACAAAGTAAAGTAAAATATCTTAAATTCTATCACTTGTGATCCATAAGAATAAAACTCGTCTTTTTTTTCAAGTCACAAATGTCATCAATAATTGAATATATGTTAAAAGCTTCGGCAATTTTCTTCTCAGTATAAATGACTGAATAATCAGATAAAAGATCATCTTCTATCTTGTTGTGAAGCTTATTCTTGATAAACTTCATAGTTAAAAATGAATGTTTTGTTCTAGTTGTAAAAATTAGAAGAGTGCGAATAAGAGTCAAGACTATATACACAAGTGGATAGATATTTAATTTTCTTGTTTTCATCAACCACTGACATAACTCAAAAATAGTTGTCAAGCTTTTAAATTATAGATGTTGTCGTATATATTCAAAGTGTTCTAATTGTACCCTCAATTACAACTTCTCTTGTTTTGTGAAATTTTGTGGATAAAATTTTTCTACCAACTTACAAATATCATTGACTATGAATGATACATACATCTCTCGGGGATCTAAAGTTGAGCTAAGAATGAGTAACTCCATAACATGATCATAAAATTAATTATTCAATTCTTGTATTTGGGTGTCTATCACAACATTAAAGATGTTCACTTTATAATGATGCTCAAGTGTAATTTCATCTTGCTGATGTCGAGCTCTACCACTTTTTAAAATATACAAAGTTCTAAGATCTGACACATCAATATTGCGCATTTCACAAAAAGTGTTCACAATAGAAAGCAATCAATCCCATCTTTTGTCTTTTAACCTTTGAATGAGTAATTCTGTAGATGAAATAAGATGCATAACATTCAAAATGTCTTGAGATTGTCTCTGCAAAGCTTGACAAAGTTGATCAGAGAACTTTGTGATTTGTTGAGTTGTAAACCTAGAAAAATTTTTGTCAATGTGCATAGCTTGATTCATAAGATCATCACATATTTTTTCAACATTTTCTGAGGAGAAGAATTTTTTCCAATATGAGTTAAGAAAACACAATTCTTGCCATCTCTCACTTTCTTCCAATTTCTGAACATGTCAATAGTAAATGCATTTGATTTAGAAGGTTCATCTTGTATATGAAATAAGTAACATGGTAAACAAAATATTACATCCTTTTTAGGAGAATATTTCCAACCATGATGGAAATAATTTAAACCATGAAGCTTGAAAACTATAAAGATGACTTGCTTGTCTAGACTTTGTATACTTTATAAGTTCATATTGATATGGACCAAATTTTATATAAGCTCTTTGAATTTCATCACACTGGTTAACATAATATTTCCAAATCTATGGATGCAATCCTGAATCTCGCTCCAATGAGTGTGACACAGGCATCTCCCATGCACTTAAGTCTAGGACGTCATCTATGGCCGATGTGGAGGCTGCCGAGATGGTGTAGCCGACCTGTAGCTCCAGAGGGCTGATGTGGAGGCTACAACGAGGTGTAATCGACCTGCAACTCGAGAGACGAGCTCAATGGCACCGAGGTCCTGCACACTCTAAGTCCCAGTTGTCGACCATAACCGACATCCGAGGTCGGGACAGCTGATGTGATCACTTTGAGTCAACCTAAGAGGAGAGCTCAACCACGACATGACTTATCTCGGGCGAAGGCCTAGATGAGGTGGCCAACGTAGTATACAGCTACCCAGCAACCACTGTTGGAAGCATCAGGCATGCCAGCAATATGGGTTATCCCATACGACGATGTGAGGTGGGCCACTAGGCATGGCACTGGGCATATGTGATATGGAAGCCAGACATGCTAGAGTACTCGATATGGCAATGCGGCACCGCCCACATCAGTCCAAGCAAATCCACATGGGTTCAAGAAAGAACACGTCAGTACACTAGTCATAACCCAGTGGTCCTCCGCAACCCCAACCTCTATAAATAGGGTAGACCCTTGACAAGTCCAGTGACACTCATTCACTCTCTAGCCTCTCCGGCCACACATCGATTCTGCACTGACTTGAGAGCATCGAAGTGTTTATCCCCCAAGACACCTCGGGGGGCACTGTAGATCTCCTTCACATAGGCGCACAAGGGGGACGTCGCCCTCAAACTCAACTCGGCCACATACGACTTGGCCGACATTCACCTCAGCCTCGGGAATCATCATCTCAGTTCCATTTATCTCGACCTCAAGAATCACAATGAATAGACGGTAACAAAGTATATATCAAATCATTTTTTTATTTCAACTGTAGGAGTTTTTTAAATACTTTCATTAACTTATGCAATTTTTACATTCTTCCTTTTGAAAATCGACTCAATTGTAAATGATTTTCCTATTATAATAGTAAGAAAAAATATCCAGTCATATTAATAGGGCCACATCTACATCGACATATATATTAAAAGATTAAATATAAACATAATAAATCAATCAAGAAGTTTGTCAGATCACATTTTAGATTATAACTATAAAAAATAAAATTATATATCATAAATAAACTACCACACAAACTCGTTAGATCACAAATATAAAAAACTAAATACTAAATATTATACATAGTAAACGAGCCACTACTCAAGTTCGTTAGATCACAATATAAAAATCTAAATATCGTTCATAACAAATGTAAGTGAGTTACCATCTAAGTTCGTTGAATCACAAACATAAAAAATTAAAAGACAAATATATTATCTTAGGGTCTTGGGATGACCAAACTTACTGCCGTCCGGCCAATCCACTGCCGTCCTCAACGTGGGTCCGCCCTTGAATTCAAATAAACAAAAAGTGTTCACAATAGAAACCAATCTCATACTGGATCTGGATGGATGATAAAAACTACCCACCCAGTCGGGAAGCAAATATTTCTCTTCTGTTATCTATTCTCACATGCTGTAATATGTGCCCCGGTGGCACTATCATACATCTCATCTCGCAGAATATTGCAGAAACACTTGAAACCTAAACCTGGTTACCTTTGATTGCTTGCTACACTTACTGCCATGAAAGACCACTACAAACGTGATTTCTCATCATCCTCCCTCCCTCCCTCTCTCTCTCTCTCTCTCCAAGAACCAACTTAAGTCAAGATTTCTTCTGAGAAGAGAAACTACTAGCAAAGGCGAAGCAGAAATGGCCACTGCTGGTGGATCTTATTTCGCACCCATGATCACACACAACGCCCCCACAAGAGTTGGGTCAGCTGAAGGTGTCTTGGACAAGGACACCACATGCGTCAGTCTTGGAAGTTTTCCACAGATCTGCCTCATTGTTCCAATGCTAAAACGTTGGCTTTTACACAGAAAGGAGTACGCACAGGAGAGGTTTAAGAGAATGCTTTAACATCACTTTAGGGAGCATCTTAGTTGAAAAATATACATGCCACATACTGAAAGCACCATAACAATACTGGAGATGAAAACATGCTTCGAGTTTAGCTGTCTGATCTCTTTTGATGCTGCGGAATTGGGCTTTGTCGCTGAACTAGTCTCACCATCACTTGAACTAGTAGCATCCGAGTTTGTCCTGTCAATATGGGCATCTGAATTTTCCACCTGGTGATTACAGAAGATATCAACATCCAATCATTCACCTTTTTATTGATATAAAGGCTTAAAGCCAGTGCAATTATATAAGACTTTCTGGTCGTATCTCCAGACCCGAAACATTGCATTTGAAATCCTAAGAGATCTAGCTTATACCTTAGAAGATCTTTGCTAAATGGAAGAGCTTCTCTGCAGCTGCCAGTTTAAGAACAATGTTGACATAACACGTTTAAGATATTTATAGTTAAATTTATTTTTTAGACAAGTAGTTGAAATCCCACAGAAGTTCCACATCAGTTGTCAGCAAAGGTCTCTGAGTGTGAAGGTGGAGAAGGGTAAAACCATGTGGCGGCCGCTTCTTTTTCCACTGCACTGCCAGTTGAAGTGGAAATTGGAGTAGCTTTGCCCTTATATCCAGTCCATCCCATGGGAGTTGACTATCCAGAAGGAGTCTTTGTTTGCCTATTGTAAGACTCTTGAAATCTGGCTAAGGCCTTTCAGTGTCCACCCTAATATGTTAGTGCTTGGCTCTATCGAATGACTTTGTCCCTTACGAGGTACGTCTTCCTTTCTCTTCTCAAAATCCTAAGCTATCTTCTACAAAGTCTTCCTAATCCATCTTGCTTGATAGAAAGGGAGTCTTTTGCCTCCTTCTAAGGTGTCTGTCAGGTTGACGTTTCCTTATCCCACTGACGTGCTGAAGCCTTCTTTCGCTATCGGGATACGTTGGACTGGAAAAAGGCAATGGCCTCCTGGCCCGAGATTCGTTGCCAAAGCTAAAGCATTCGGGTAAACATACATACCCTATAGATTCCTTAGTCTATGGAGAGTCCTTTACTCTGTAAATCCTGTCAGTGCCTTACCTTGTCCTTTACTTGCCTTGATTCCTTAGGGTCAATCACTTCGTGCCTGTAGTCCCTGTGTAAGAATCTTTCCTAAGGCAAGCGGGAAGCACTTCCAATGAGAATGGGATAGTTGGCTCTAGGTCAAGCGCAGGAAGGAGTACCCCATAAGCAAAAGAAGGGAAGTTCTATCTCATAAGCGAAAGAGGGGCATCCACTTTTTCCACCTTCGAGCCAGTTGCAAGCTTCAGGTCTTCACCGCCAGACAATGAGAGTTTTTGGGAGTTTTATTCCATACCGTTCCCTTCCAGTATAAGTTGTAGTTGGATTGATTCTGCCTGCCTTTTTAGGAGTCCATGTAAGCCTGTGAGGATAGAGTTTCAATCCTAAGGTATGTATTTTGATCCAGTGGAAGTCTTTTCTTTTTTTCCTGTCTCGTACGAGTTTCCTGCGATGGATCTCTTTTTTGTCGGTCCAGTTAAGAAAAGCAGTGTGTAGGTAATCTTTAGCAATCCGCTTGAAAGCCAGCTCTATAAGAAAAAAAGCAAGCATGAGAAAGTATACGATAGCACCATCTCTTCTCTTCCCACTACGCGCTAAGAAGGAAAAGAAAGGAAAGACAGCGGGGAAGGAGATTCTTTGAAAGCCTACTCCTCTTTGCTTTGCAACCTTGGCTAGCTTGCTTGCATGGAATGAATGGGCTTGCTGACTGGCTTACCTACTTGAACTATCAAAATAAAGCAGAGATGAGATGCCATACTCTGATTTTGTGCACTATGCTTAAGCAGATAAAGCATTCGAACTCAGAAAGAAAAACATTGGTCCCAACGACTGGAATGAAAGAGCGAGGGGAAGATCTATTTATCTAAATAATTCCATCCCTCACAGCTAGGATTGGTACTTATATAAAACAGACTGGCTTGACCGGACTGATTCTCCCTCTTTTTCCAGGTCAATCAAAGGGGAATTGAATGTCGAGCATTTTCACTCTTTCCTGGCAAAGTGGAATCCAGTTGTGAAAGTTATGATCATGGAACCAGGGGGGGCTACCCAGTTGACTTCAATGGTGGGGTAATTCTAATCTAAGAGGAAAGACAAATACAAATTCTTCCAAAGGAAGCATCTTAGTAGCCGGAAGGCAAAAGGTGTTTTGTCCGAGAATGCATCTTAGGATTATGGGCGAGATAAAGAGCCCCAATATTTTAACAATATGCCGTAAGAAGAAATACGTAAATCACGAAGAATCTATTGCACCCAAGTGACCTCAGCCGCTGCTACAGCTAGGGCTCGATATTCAGCCTCCGTACTTGATCGAGCAAGGGTGGGCTGCTTCTTCGCAGACCAGGAAACCATATTATTTACAATAAAGACACAATGACCTGATGTAGAGCGGCGGCTAATTGGACAGCCAGCCCAATGTCTGAGTAAACAGTCAATTTGAAAGGAGAATCCCGATATAGTTGAAGGCCATAATCTGCCGTTCCACGCAAATATATGAGTATGCGACAGATTGAAGATGGTGATTACGGGGCTGATGGAGGCGAGGATAGATTCACGGCAAAATGTAATAAGGTCTTTCTTTTGAAGGAAAGAGATTGCAAGCTGCCAACGATGCGCCCGTATTCCGAAGGATCCGAGAGAAGTTCTGATTCTTGAGAACTCCAATCTTGTTTGCTATGAAGAGGGGTGACAACTGGTTTAGCCTCACTCATATGATGACGTTCAATAAACTCGAGAATGTATTTCTTTTTTGAGAGCATCAAACAAGTGGGTATTATTTCGACGCCAATAAGGAGAGAAAAAAAAGATTTCATGGAGAATGAAGTTTGCATTGAGGCAATGAGACTCTGAATGAGTTCGTTGCTGGACCCAAATATGGCTATGTCGTCGACATAGAGTAATAGAATAAGAGTGTGACTGCCATGCATTGCATGTAAATGAACATGCTCGAATCAGAGGTACTTTGTTTGACGAAAGCCACGATAAAAAAGAAGTCAACCAGGCTCTTGGAGATTTGTTAATACCATAAAATGCACGGTTGAGACGACAAACGTAGGAAGGCTAGTCCGGATGAACGAAACCCTGAGGTTGCTTCATGTACACCGTTTCTGATAGATAGCCATGCAAAAAAGCATTATACACGTCAAGTTGACGCATCGTCCAGCCTCGAGAGAGAGCAAGGGCCAGAACAAGACGAACAGTGCTGTGCTTGACAACAGGAGCAAAGGTTTGGTCGTAGTCAACTCCGGGCTGTTGACGGTAACCTTTAGCGACCAAACGAGCCTTATAGCGCTCGATGGTACCGTCAGAGTGTTGTTGAATGCGAAAGACCCATTTTTCCCGATTAGATTGTAGTGAGGATTAGGTGGAACAAGGGTCCATGTGTTGTAAAATAGGAGGGCATTGTACTCGGCGCTCATAGCTTCACGCCAAAAAGGATTTTTCACAGCTTCTGAGTAAGAAGAGGGTTCCTTGGGAAGAGCTAGGTTGGGTTGGTAGACGCAGCAAGAGAAGGCAGAATTTTTTGTTGAAGGGTCCCTGTCATCGACCTTGTAGTCATATGAGGTATCCGGATAGGTTGAGGATTGGTGGTAGAATTGGACACAGGTTTCATTGAAGAGCTAGCAGGAAGCAAGCAAGCCGGTACGGACAAGGAAGATCTCCTACTTATGTACTCAAGCCTTCCCCAACGCTACGCGCCTTACCTTGACTATTAAGGTACCTTTCTTAACCAACCCATACTAATAACAAACCAGTCTTCTTCTCTTTCAGAGCCTTACCTGCATACCACACCTAACCTTTCCTCACCTTGCCAGTTAATCAGTCCTCGCTCGGAACATAGACATTAGCTACTCGGGTTGAAGCGGTGTCCCTCGCTTGCGGCAGTAGGCTACTGTAAACTTCCGTTTTCATTTCTGCAAGCGCCTTCGGGCTGGCTATGTCATCTGTCTACGTTTAGAGTGCTTCCCCACCAGGGCAGGAATGATTAATATACAAAAACAAAGAGAAACCAACAAGATAGCGCGTTATAGAGAGCCGACAAGAGAGGTAAACATACCGAGCCAAGAGAGAGAAGCAGGTTCTTAACCAACACACCAAGGTAACTGTCGGGAAACCTATGGCTGGATTGAATAAATCCTCTTAAGGAAAAGGTCGTCACGAAAGAGCACCATGGTGTGGAACTACATCAGTGAGCTAGACTGAGGTTATAGTAATTAGAGAGAACCCTTAAGCAAGGGCGGGAGCACTGTAAGAAGAAGTTCTCTTTCGTCCGTGTTCAACAAACTAGCTTCGTCATTGACTTAGTGGTTCGGCAAGACAGACTCGTTTAGCTCGATGCGGAAGGTGGGCTTGCTCTTACAGCAAGCAAGAGAGCACAACTAAAGGCCGAAGGTCTCGGAGAAAGAATCAAAACAGGGGATCGGGCCTTACAAGCTCAACTAATGGCAATTCTTAACCGTTCTGGCCTCTGACAGTGGGCAAGATCTGTTGTTGAATAGAGCAGGCTCAGTTCTTCAATCTCCTTGTGAAAAGAAAGCATTGGTTGTTTGAGCAGGATCAGGGGCTCATCCCTTGGCGAGGGGAAATCTTTCCTTCTTTTCTTGGTTTTCGGTAAAGAATAAATCGAATGTCAAGTGGTCATATTCATTTTGTACTGGAAATACCTACTGTTTAGTCCGTCCCTACCTTTGGGATTTATTCCTACCCGCTTTATGAATCATTTCCAACCAATCATATAAAGTCTCTACGCTCTCGTTCAGAGAAGGACTCCTCACCTTTCGTACCTACAAGAATGAGACCGGGGTTTCATAACCAAGTGTAACGGGCACTACGCGATCAACAACGGGAGGAGATGCATTCAATTTAGGTGTAGCACAGCACCGCCAATAAGGACGAGGCAGGGGAACCAACGAGCGCTGTCCTACGAACCAAGCTTAAATCTTTCTATTAAGAAAGCGAAGCGTGCTCCGAACCGTGCTTTCCTGCTGAAAGAGCTGATGCTGCTTCTTCGCTTAGCTTGCCTGCTGACTCCCCACCTCCCTACTGACGAGTCAAACCTTGCTCTTTCTTAAGAATCTTCACGAGCCTCACTGCCTGAGACCACTTCTTTGCCTTCCTGCTTTGCCCGAACTGGTTGAGAAAACCTGTCTGCTTGGATTAGCGAAACTATTTGTGAAGAAAGATCTTTGGAAAGTTGTTAGGAAAAAGAAAATAGAAAGATAAGTAAACGAAGAAGTAAAGAGTTTCCTTGCCTCACTTCACTCCCCTGGCACAGGAAAAAGAAGAACTCACCTACCCCTGGGATGAGACACTCTTTCTTTGAAGCGAAGAGGGGCCTATAAGAACAGAGCAGCGAAGAGACCGATCAGATGGAACGAAGAGTGAGAGGCTTTGTTTGCAATGCAATGCCAATCCGCTCACTCTTCGGTATGGAGCCATCGTCGGTCGCTTAGCCGTGACCCTAGGATCGACTGCAAAGAGATTTTTTATAGGTTTGATTTTGTCCATGCTTAGAGAGATGAGACTCGAGCTCTTTTCATGCCAGCAAGGGAGTCTGGATAGCCAGGATAAGCTAGGGCCAGTTCCCAGTCTCCTTATGCTGTAACAAGTGTTGGAGCGAAGGAATTTTCCAAGCACCATCTGCCTACCAAGCAGTTTATTATGCAACAGGTGCTTAGCTTATACTTATTTATAGTAAGCGCTCTCTTTCTAGCAGTCTCAATGAAGTAGTCCCTTCTTAGGCTCTCAGTGTAAACCTAGTCTCATGCTCGTGAGATTCAGCTTCCCGACGAGTCAGTTTGAAAGACAGCCATATGAGTCAAGGGCTAAGGCTAGATCAAGTTATTTTGATCAAGGTTGAATCTTCCTAGCGAGTGACCATAGGGTCGCCCTCTCATGCCTTTTCCCTTACATCCCAAGAGGCTTTTTTTCCTTTTCCCAAGGCCGGAAGAACTATTGAAAAGAAAATGTGAAAGCGAGATACTCAATAGAAGACTCGTTAGCCAGTTCAAACAAGTTATTTAGGAGATTGACAGTTTGATTCTATCTATAGGGAGTAGCGATGGGCAAGCGAGTAGGTATAGATTCCCCGCCAGAAGCTAGCATTCTGGAGATATCGGATTCTAGGGTTCGCGGGCAAGGAGGAAGAAATAGCCCTAGAAACGTATCCTTACGCGGCTACTGCTTATCCGTAGACAATGACTTATGAGGTATAGGGCGCTTAGCAGGCGATAGTCTTCACTCTTCAAAAGAAAGCACGCCCATTATAGTATTCCGTCAGAAGCATATTGGAAAGAAAATCAGTCTCTCTATCTGCTTTAAGAACATTTCTTCGCACCTCAAAAGGCGCTTGCGAGGGGCATAGCAAATAGATGTGAAGGAAAAGCCTCAATTCACTACGATAGGCCTTTTTGGTTGAAGCTTAGCGCCCTTTCTTTTTTAAAATTGTATCATCAAAAAAGTAGAATTGGTACGAAGAACACCTTTTCCATTGGTTGGTGGCTTAATGTTTAAAAAGTCAAATTAGGCCCTAAAAAAAAAGGAGTAGATTACTGGAGTAGCTTTTAGTCCAGGCTGTCCCTTTTTGCCATATCATGTATGATATAATATATCAAGTAGAAAGTGGTCTCATGGTAAAGTCTGTATGTGCTATGTCTTTACGCAGCATACGAAGTGGAAACGAAACCAGGGGGGAAAAGTCTTAGAAATCAGATAGAGTGATAAACCAAGGGCACAAAGCACCCCTACACAATGGGATACCCACCTAGACGGTAGAGATTATGAACGTGTGCGTCATTGGATGCGAGACTTACTTACGAGATTGATCGACTTGCTCCTCACTCTCGCTTTCATTCCAGCTTAGCGCCCTCGTTAACAGTCAAAAAATTGAGTAATGGTAGAGAATTGGAGCTCTTCTCCCCATTGAGTAAGAAAAGAAGCGTCATAGTTTTCTCCTTACCTTGGTAGAAGCAAGGCTCAGCTCCGTTCTTCCTTTCATTCATCACAAGTCTCCCAGTGAACGCATTTCATCTGCTCACCCACGGATAGATTCTTAACGAGTTTAGTTCTTCCACGCCTGGAAACGGGAAGGGGGGATATTGGCTTGACAGGTTATCAACTAGTGCCAAGAGTCGGTGAAGAAAGAAGCTCGGGTGTCGGTGATGTTAAGTGAACGACGAATCCATGCTCCATAGGGGCTTATTTAACGGATAGGCTTGACAGGTGATCCACAGGGTTTCATCCCCGAATCATCCATGAGATTCTTTCAATAGAAAGAGCAGATCCGAGTTCTTCCCCGGTGGGAGAGGCTACCTTTCTCAGTTGTTGACTGCTCCCACCTCGAATCAACTAACTAGACAGTTAAATGGAGCAGACGAAGTCCTGTCAATAAGAAGGAGTCGATCGGCGTTCTCCTCCTTTTACATGTGGAATCTCTCTCGTAGTCAAGTCATGCAGCTAGCAAAGCGAAAGAAGAGAAGGTCCGGAAAGAAGTCAAGGTGAAGTGTGAATCCTGATCTTGCTCGGGTCACGAACTCATTCCTACGCGTAAGAACAGTTTCAAGTGTGAAAAGAAGAAAGTAGTGTCATAAAAGTAAATAATAGTAGATGTACTTTTTTTGGTATGGGGCTCAAGCACCTGTTCCAGCGATCGCAACTCAGTCAGTCCTTTTTCTTTAGATAATATGAATATTCCAAAGGGCTTTCTTTCAAACGGTGGCCTCCCTATAGCTATAGAAGGAGTAGAGGGAGAAATAGGGTAGAGCGATTGTTGGAAAACGAAAGTCAGTGCTAACTGATCGGTCAGGTCAGCAGTTGAGGCTACCGAGAAAGAAAATCGGGTAAAGGAAAAGAGTTTGATGGAAGGTCGGGTTCTAAGCCCAGGTTTCTAATCGCAATAGTGTTTGGGGCGCATTCAGCGAAAGAAAAATAAGAAAGACTCATAATGGTAGGCTAGTAATTGAGCAGGCCATTCATATACAGCATCTGGGTCACCCTTATCTGAATCACTACATGCAGAATTGGCTTGGCATGGTGCATCGGGTCCAGAACCAACGGAGGATGGAAAACAGCCCCTATTATGGGCAGATGCCCTTCCCTTGTAACGAAGAGTTTCAAGTGTCTTTCTTGGGCGCTAGGAGAGGGGCGAAAAACCAAGCCCTAATCTCTCACAGGGAGGGGCAACCACTTCCATGGGCGTAGGCACTTGTAAAAGAAACAAGCTCTTTCGGGGGTTTGCCAGAGACCGGGGCAGACCTGATCCTTAGCTGACCTTTTTTGTGTTTTTTATTCACATACCGGAGGGAGTGGTGTTCATATCGATGTCGGAGACCGTTGGGGAGAAAGCGGAGCAGAGACAGCCCCCTAACTAACTAAAGCGGATGCCATGGAACGTGGTTCCTGCCCCGAAAAGCATGTCGTTTTCACTTTTTGTTTTCGTATTCAAAGAAAGCTGTTCATCTTTCTTTTATTAGTGAGTCTTTTCTATGTTCTCTAACTAAGTGGTGGGGACACACGTGCGAGGGACCGGTTCGACCCGGCTTTGGTATATCGTCGTCGACGGACTGCTCGACCGTTGTCGTTGTGGCTTGATGAGACAGTGGATCTTTGAGTTTTGGTACTTGTTTTGGTGGACTGGCCCGTTGAGGCCCATTATGTAGTCTTTTATTTCCTGTTATTTATGGTTATCTGTAAGGTTATTGTAGTCTTTTACTTTTTCTGTCTTTTGGCCTTTCCATGTGGCCTATATATGTACCGCGCCCCCTTTCTTGGGCAGATGTTGAATAGATGAATGAATGAGCCGATGCTTTGAGAAGTGAAACGTCTGAGTTGCAGGCCTTGTGCATGTGTGTGTTTGGAGGCTCCCGGGAAGGGAGGGTGTGAAGCCCCACCGCCTCCCTCTTCTCCTTCTTCCCCTCCGGTCTTCTTCCTCCCCTGCTTTGTCACTCTCTCTTCAACCCCCTCCTGTATGCGTTTTCTCTCTCAGTTCTCTCTCTCATTTCTCTCTCTCTCTCCTGTTCGCAAACCTCTTCCGGAGCCCCTGTTTATGCCCATTTTGTTGATCACCCGCGCCAACACTGCTCGCCCCAGCAACAGGCGGCACCTCAGCCCGCAGCCAGTGCGCCCGGACCCCAGCAGTGCACCCAGCACCGACCGCCATCTTTCCCTTCCGCGCGCGCGAGGTCTGCACACCCACCACGCCAACGCGGGACCCTGTCAGATGCCCCAGTCCTCTGCGTTTGCTGGCCACGGTGCGCTCCGTCAGCGCCCATCGCCCGCCAGTGCTGTTCGTGCGTGTGAGCAGGGCTCTACCCCGTCACGTGGTCCTCAGCCAGCCACCCGGTTCCCCTTCACGTTTGCAGAAGCTAGCTGACCCCATCCACTCGGCCGCCAACCCCCCTCGAGGTCATCCGCGACGCCCAGCCAACTGCAAACTGTCCGTCACGGGGGTCTGCCAGCGGCGCCTCCCGAGTCCCTGTTGCGGCTTTCTCTTGCTCCCGGTTCGCCACGCCAACAACCCAGCTCGCGCCACCCGGTCGTGGGACCCAGCCGCGCCCCTCCCTTGCGCGCGGCCAGCACCGCAGTCGCCCCGTCGGGGCCCCTGTCGAACACCCCAGCCACTCGCGACTCCACCTGAGACATCGCACGTCCGCTGTTTCCCCAAGAATTAGCCACTTTCTCGTGTGGCCCTGTGAGAATATTTTTTAACACTTTTAAAATTTTTGAATTTGATCTTTGGATTTGATTTTGATTTGGGTTTTGTTTATTTGGACATGGACATGACCTTGTTTAGTTCATTGACCTCCCCCACTAACTGCGGTTAGTGTTAATTATATGAGTACAAAGACTGAATACCCTTGATTAGCCATCAGACAAACCCGTTGAAATAAAAGAACATGACTCACATTTGAATGAAGTGAATTACACACGAAAGAGAACATGGTTGCAAACATGCAATCTATTTTTTTGGAATTGTTTTATATTTATTTCATTTTTTATTGATTTTTAAATGCATTTTCTCATTTTTTTAGTATTTTAGGATTATTAATTTCATTTATTTAAGCATTTTCGTTATTTATTTATTTACATTATGATTATGTGAATTAAATTAACATTTTCATTTATTTATTTGATTTAAAAGGTGTTTAACTTAAGGTGGATTAAAATTGATGTGAAACATAACTTGTTTGTTGATTTTATGTTATTGAAAATTAAATAATAATGTTTGGAAAATATTTCGTTAACGTTTGTCGAAAACTTTGTTGATTTTGGTTAAGAAATTAAGTAGTGCAGTGTTTTAAATAAACGTGACACTACGTGAAATAATTCGTATGATGAATGATGGAATGATTAGAAATAGCCCAATAGGCCCATTAAATCACACATGAGAATTTGTCAAATGTCGGCCCAATAAGCACACAATATCTCAATTGATTGTACGAGAATACAAGTCTGGCCCAATAAGTAGTCCCAGGCCCAATAAGAAAATTGGCCCAATAAAGTAAGCCCAATAGACCTTTTTTTTTATAAACTTGAGAGGAAAGAATCATGCCTTGCACGATGATCTTTAGGGCTGCCTTGCAGACCCTTTTTCCAGACTGTCTTGCAGTCTTTTTTTCCCGAAGCCTTGCTCGGGTTTCCTGGCTCAGAAAAAGCTCTCCCTCCCTAGGGCGCCCCAGGGCTTCTTATATAGTGGTTGGGCAAAAGACACCCGGCCGGAAGGTTTGTGCACCCTCCCCGGAGGTCTGCGCAACTTTCTGGGGGGTTTTGTGTAAATTTCCAATTGAATATTTATGCTTTAGTCCCCCTTTTTCCTTTTTTCTTTCTATTTTCCCTTTCTGTTTTTCGCTGGGACCTTCCCGATTTTGCTCTGTGTGAAACAGAGCAGGGAGGAGAGGGCGGCTCTGCGCGATCTCCCTCCCCCTCTCTTCCTTCCTGCCGACGAGCAGTAACAGCAGCGGCGGGGGAGGCCGGCGCAGCAGCAACGAGGCAGAGCGGCGGTGGAGGCTGGGCTAGAAGCAGCAACAGCAGCGGCTGCGGCGGTGAGCAGCAACAGCAGCAGCGGCGGCGGCTGTGGCAGCAGCGGCGGGGGAGTCCAGCGGCTGCTGGAGAGGCCAACGGCGACTGGGAGGGGAGCCGCGGGGGAGGCCAGCGGCTGCTGGGGAGGCAGGCGGTGACTGGGGAGGCCGCCGCAGCTGCCAGGCAGAGCGGCAGTGAGCAGTGCCGGCCCCCATCAGGCTCGCCTGTTGGCCTGCACTGCTCCTTCCTTCTTCTTCTTCCGTAGTCAACAGCAAGAGGGGTAAGCATCCAGGTATTGTTCAGCCCTGACTTTGGTTAGATTTTCTTGACTTCAATAACCGTGAAACTCACTTCTACTTATGAGTTTCTGTGATTTTTTTTTCTGAGTTGTATGCAAATACTTAACAATTGCATCTATTTCATTTATGCGTTTTCTCCACTCATATGTTCTATTATTTTCTGCTTCTTGTATGGAGTCGGACAATAAAATCTGGCACAACAAATGCCCCCCACGAGACTGACGTCCGAGAGTCAAACATAGGGCGACTGTCTCGTGTGAATCTTTCCAGTTGTATTTTAGCACATGTTGCTCTTCAGAGGGTCAACTTCATTTATTCTGCCAATTCATTTCAGCCACTTTGACTTTCTTGAGATCCATGCTGGAGATGTGGTACTTGTGAATTTGATATGTCCCAGCTTATGACATACTTGCAGTAAACTTTTCGTTTCTTTTGGACTTGTAGTACCAGTGACCATCATCTCATGACGACAATGCCGAAGTTTTGCTTCATGTATCGAGAATTTTGACTTTGCTACAATATTTCTTTTGATAAGCTACAAAATCTGATCTTCGGTTGTTTTTGGCTTGCAGAGTTGGACCAATTTGGAGACCCAGCTGGCTGTTTTGCAAGCAGAGGCTGCTATAACTTCTACAAGAATCGTGCAAGCCATGAATTGACATGAGATGACGACCTCGCTTATGCATGACGGAGCTGTTCATGTCATTCTTTTGTACATGTTGACCTTCTGAGGACAGACGACACTGGAGCATAGGGTTACTTGAGATATGTTGTTTTTAGCATCAGTACATGCTATCCATCCATTTTGACTTCTCTTTTTTGGGCTATCCCAAGGGCCTGTCTTGGGACCAAGACTTTTATTTGCTATATACATCGTGCTTCTGTGTTTCACCATCAGCATGTGATCTTTATTGATAACAGGGGTTTTAAGGCTTCCCCAAAAGCCGTGAGGTATTTCACTTAGAGGATTAGGGCTCCTCTGGGGCCATGACATGCTTGTGTTAGAGAATTAAGGCTTCTCTAGGGCCATAATTTTGATGAGAGGATTGAGGCTCCCTCGAGCACATGATTTGGATGAGAGGATTGAGGCTCCCTCGGGCGCATGATTTGAATGAGAGGATTGAGGCTCTCTCGGGCACGTATTTAAGTTAAGAGGATTGAGGCTCCCTCAGGCACGTATTTGGGTGAGAGTATTGAGGCTCTCTCGGACACGCATTTTGATTGAGAGGATTAAGGCTCCCTTGGGCACGTATTTGGGTGAGAGGATTGAGGCTCCCTCGAGCGCATATTTGGTTTGAGAGGATTGAGGCTCCCTCGGGCACATATTTGGGTGAGAGGATTGAGGCTTCCTCGGGCACATATTTTGGTTGAGAGGATTGAGGCTCCCTCGGGCACATATTTGGGTGAGAGGATTGAGGCTCCCTCGGGCACGTATTTGGGTGAGAAGATTGAGGCTTTCTCGGACACGTGATTTGGGTGAGAGGATTGAGGCTCCCTCGGGCACGTACTTGGGTGAGAGGATTTAGGCTCCCTCGGGCACGTAATTTGGGTTGAGAGGATTGAGGCTCCCTCGGGCACGTAATTTGGGTGAGAGGATTGAGGCTTTCTCGGACACGTGATTTGGGTGAGAGGATTGAGGCTCCCTCGGGCACGTACTTGGGTGAGAGGATTTAGGCTCCCTCGGGCACGTAATTTGGGTTGAGAGGATTGAGGCTCCCTCGGGCACGTAATTTGGGTGAGAGGATTGAGGCTCCCTCGGGCACGTATTTTGGGTGAGAGGATTGAGGCTCCCTCGGGCACGTATTTTGGTTGAGAGGATTGAGGCTCCTTCGGGCACGTATTTTGGTTGAGAGGATTGAGGCTCCCTCAGGCACGTCTTTTGGTTGAGAGGATTGAGGCTCCCTCAGGCGCATATTTGGGTGAGAGGATTGAGGCTCCCTCGGGCACGTGATTTGAGTGAGAAGATTGAGGCTCCCTCGGGCACGTGATTTGGGTGAGAGGATTGAGGCTCCCTCAGGCACGTGATTTTAAGTGAGAGGATTGAGGCTTCCTCGGGCACGTGACTTTGGATGAGAGGATTGAGGCTCCCTCGGGCACGTGATTTGGGTGAGAGGATGAGGCTCCCTCGGGCACGTGATTTAGAGTGAGAGGATTGAGGCTCCCTCGGGCACGTAATTTGGGTGAGAGGATTGAGGCTCCCTCGGGCACGTGATTTGGGTGAGAGGATTGAGGCTCCCTCGGGCGCATATTTGGGGGAGAGGATTGAGGCTCCTTCGGGCACGTGATTTGGGTTGAGAGGATTGAGGCTCCCTCGGGCTCGTAATTGGGTGAGAGGATTGAGGCTCTCTCGGGCACGTGATTTTGGGCGAGAGGATTGAGGCTCCCTCGGGCACGTATTTTGAATTTTGGCTGGTTTTGACGACTTGTTAGCCAAAAAATGTAAATTTTGACTTGGCCGGCCATCATGGATAGGGAATGTCCATAACAATGTGGCCGACAGATTTTACTTTTCTTCTCTCTTTTTTTCTTTCTCCTTTTTTTGTTCACATTACCAACCTCAGCGCCCTTTCGGGTTTTCGCCAAGATTGGCCTCCTTTAGCTTTTTCCAACACGCCTTTGCAGGTTTTCGCGCTGAGGGGTTTACCCATTTTTGCCTGAGGCGCCCTTTCGGGTTTTCACCTCAGCTGGGTTTTAGATCTTTTTACCCTTGATCCATCACGATGAAGTGGTAGACCAAGTCCGTCGGGGCACCTCCTTTTTAAGCCCCTATTTATTCTATTTCTTTTTTCTCTTTTTTCTTTTTTTTTGTGAGGAATTAAAACTTCCCTGAGAACCGTAAGAATTTGAATTTGTGTATGGTAGGGAATTAAAGGCTTCCCTGAGAGCCGTGAGAATTTGAATTTGGATTTTGGCTGACTTGGCCGACCTTAATGGTGTGTTGGCCAAGGGTTTGGATTTATGTGCGGTAGGGAATTAATGGCTTCTCTGAAAGCCGTTGGAATTTGAATTTGTTTCTGAGGTTTTAATTGCGTTGGTCGACCTTGACGGTGTGTTGGCCAAAAGCTTGGGTTTATAGTCGGTAGGGAATTAAAGGCTTCCCTAAGAGCCGTTAGAATCTGAATTTGTATATTGTAGGGAATTAGAGGCTTCCCTGAGAGCCCTGGATTGAGAGTTTGAATTTATGTATGGTAGGAATTAGAGGCTTCCCTGAGAGCCATGGATTGAGAGTCTAGATTTGTGTATGGTAGGGAATTAGAGGCTTCCCTGAGAGCCGTGAATTGAGAAGTTAGATTTGTGTATGGTAGGGAATTAGAGGCTTCCCTGAGAGCCGTGAATATGTTTAGAGGATTAAGGCTCCTCTAGGGCTCGTAATTTGACTTCTGACTGGCCTTGGCGGCTTGTTAGCCAAAAGGTCTGAATTTTGAGCTTTTTGACTGACATTGACGGCTTGTTAGCCAAAGAAGCTTGAGATTTGACTTTTGGCTGGCCTTGACGACTTGTTAGCCAAAAGACATGGGTTTCGACCTTTGACTGGCCTTGGCGGCTTGTTGTTAGCCAAGAGGTCTGGATTTTGAGCTTTTTGACTGGCCTTGACGGCTGGTTAGCCAAAGAAGCTTGAGATTTGACTTTTGGCTGGCCTTGACGGCTTGTTAGCCAAAAGACATGGGTTTCAACCTTTGACTGACCTTGGCGGCTTGTTAGCCAAGAGGTCTGGATTTTGAGCTTTTTGACTGGCCTTGACGGCTTGTTAGCCAAAGAAGCTTGAGATTTGACTTTTGGCTGGCCTTGACGGCTTGTTAGCCAAAAGACATGGGTTTCGACCTTTGACTGGCCTTGACGGCTTGTTAGCCAAGAGGTCTGGATTTTGAGCTTTTTGACTGGCCTTGACGGCTTGTTAGCCAAAGAAGCTTGAGATTTGACTTTTGGCTGGCCTTGACGGCTTGTTAGTCAAAAGACATGGGTTTCGACCTTTGACTGGCCTTGGCGGCTTGTTAGCCAAGAGGTCTAGATTTTGAGCTTTTTTTTATTTATTTTACTGGCATTGACGGCTTGTTAGCCAAAGAAGCTTGAGATTTGTCTTTTGGCTGGCCTTGACGGCTTGTTAGCCAAAAGACATGGGTTTCGACCTTTGACTGGCCTTGGCGGCTTGTTAGCCAAGAGGTCTGGATTTTGAGTTTTTTGACTGGTCATGCTGGCTTGTTAGCCAAAGAAGTTCGAGATTTGACTTTTGACTGGCCTTGACGGCTTGTTAGTCAAAAGACATGAATTTTGACCTTTGACTGGCCTTGACGGCTTGTTAGCCAAAAGGTCTGGATTTTGAGCTTTTGACTGGCCATGACGGCTTGTTAGCCAAAGAAGCTCGAAATTTGACTCTTTTCTTTTCTTTTTTTTTGGAATGAGAGTTTTCTCTTTTGTTTGGGTTCTCCTCCTCTCTCTTTCTTTGAGCAGACTTCGAGTTTTCCACACTTCTTATAAGGGCGGAAAGACACAATCATCGTTGTCTCGGTCGTAGCCCCAGAATTAGATTATTCATTTGAATGAACTTAAGGGTTGTTTCGTCATTGACAACTCTTGTATCTTTTCTTTTATAAGGAATGCGGGATAACTCAATCTCGCTCTTAAGAAATGTCGAGAGAGTACCCTCATCTCTTTTTTTTGATATACCAATTATGATGTCTTTTTTGGGTTTTCACCACAATTAGCCCCTTCTTTCTTTTGCCTGCACGCCCTTTCGGGTTTTCATGCAGCAGGGTTTCCCATTTTTACCTGAGGCGCCCTTTCGGGTTTTCACCTCAGCTGGGTTTTAGACCTTTTTGCCCTTGATCCATTTTAAAAGAGTAATGGATCAAGTCTGTCGGGGCACCTCGTTTTTAAGCCCCTCTTCTTCTTCTTCTTCTTCTTTTTTTCTTTTTTTCTTTTTTTTTATTTGGAGGATCTTGCAGTGAGATCACTTCTATATTTTCAGTGTGTACCAAAGTCGGATCCACCTGTTGTATTATGTAAACGTACTCACACTCGGGAGGATGGTACAATTTCATGTGTCTGCCATTTAAAGGCGGGAACATGACATTTCCCTTTTGGTCGACTATTGTGTAGACGCCGCCTTCAAACACTTCGTCGACCACAAATGGGCGAAGTCAATTGGCTATGAATTTGTTTTTGGGACGAGAGGCCATGACGTCTTTTTACTTGACCATGACAAGATCTCCCTTTTTAAAAGCTCTTTCTTTCACTAGCTTGTCAAAAGCACGGGACATCCGTGCTTGATAATTTTGAAGACGTTGGTATGTAACCAAACATTTTTTCCTCCAAATTTGACAACTCTTCAAGCCGTTTTTCAATTTTGCTCCCCTCGTTAGTAGGGAGCTCGTAGTGGAGAGCTACCCTATAAGAAGAGAGCTCAATTTCAACAGGAATAGCTGCTTCGGTCCCATAAACTAGGGAAAATGGCGAGCATCCCGTAGGAATTTTATAGACGGTGCGATAGGCCCATAGAGCTTCATGCATCTTTTCGCCTCAATCGCGCTTTTGACCATTTACCAACTTGACCATGAGCTTGCATAAAGTTTTGTTGAAGGCTTTCTTGGCACGGGCCCGTAGGCCTGGCATTGGAGGCAGGTTCGAGCAAACCGCTCGCAATTTGTAAACATGGTTGGCCAATAAAAGCCTTTGCTTTTATGTTGATTTTCATTTCTTTTTGAGCCAGATTGGTGGGCTCCACACAGTTCTGCATGTACCTCCCGCATGACCATTTTGGCTTCTTTCGGAGAGAGGCATCTCAGCAGTACCGACTTGTCCTTTTCAGGTGTAAACTTATATAATGTGTCATTCATCAATTTGTAGGAAGCAACTCTCCGCAGCAATTGCACTCGCTCCCCTCTTTTGTCTGGTAGCCAACCATTTTTTTGATCTTGATAATAGGAATACGTCAATCATCTTCTTCTTGACTTTCATTTTCTTCCAATTCATTTGCCTCGAAGGTTGTCAAACCATCATGGCGATTTAGGGTGCTTAAAAGCAATCTTCTACTTTTTATGGTAATTCCCAGTTCACCTTCCAAGGAAAGTTTAAGGGCAGATGCGAGTTCAGTCAATGCATCAGCCTGAGAGTTTTGACTTCTTCTGACATGTTCTACTTTGAAGTGGTAGAACTTGTCGCTGAGTCTTGTGGCTGTCTCAAAATAGACTTTCAATTCTTCTTTTTGGACTTCAAAAATGCCCAACATTTGTCTGACGACTAGCAATGAATCGCCAAACATTTCAATGCATCTTATGCCCATTTCCAGAGCGATTTCCAAGCCAACTATGAGGGCTTCATATTCTGCTTCATTATTTGTCAGGGATTCTGTAAGTGCACATGAATAGTGCAATATCCATTTTTCTGGGGTCACGAAGACAATTCCTGCCCCTGCCATATTTGTTGATGTGCCCTTAGCCTTCAGAGAAGCTCGTGCAGCCCCATCAAAATATAATTGTCAATATTCAACTTGAGTTTCTTGTGCTTCATAAGTTTCTTGAGCAGGGAGCACCTCTTCATCAATCAATTCTGTATTCAGAGGGGAGTCTTCTGGCACTGGATGGGTTGTTAAGCACTCCTCTATGCGTTGCCCCCCCTTTTTTTTTCTTCTTTTCCTTTTTTTTCTTTTCTTTCTTCTCACTTTTTTTCCTTTTTTTTTTTAAGCCAGTAATACCCCCAGTGATGTACACATAGCTGCAATTAAAGGCTTGCCCTTGATAGGTGCCCCCAGCATAGGAGGATTAAGCAAATATTGATTTTGTCAAGGATTTTCTGACATTCATCGTCCCATATGAATGTGGCTCCTTTCTTTGGCAGTTTATGTAAGGGGTGATACCTCCCATTCTTGCTCTCGGAAGGATAAGTCTTTTCTTGAATTTTCTTTGGGGTTTTGAACGACCCTTATTTCATTTGTAGAGAGATCCTCGTCCATCTGGATGTCATGCTCACCCCTCTTTGTTTCAATTATTGGAAGTTTTATGTTGACCATATTTACAACATAGTAAATTGTGGGACCTTCCCGTATCTCCCATCCGGGACCTCTTGTGTCATTGTGGGGGAATGGCGGTACCACATTGCTTGATGTAGCTTGGCTTTCGTTCGACTTTGAACTTGAATATTTTGTTTTTGACATATTGCCTTTATTTGCTCTGGCATGTCTTTCAGATCTTTGGCCATTTCATTCAATTTAAAAGTGGCATCTTTTAGCCAAAATCATCTGAAGGTTGTTTGGGTGCATGCTTCCCTTTATAGAACACCATTAGCTGACCTTCAGCATGGTAAGCCAAAAAGAATTTTAGAGGCTCCAGTGTGTGGACCTCCTGAGGGATTGTCATTTGTATATGATTCAATGGCAGTGGTATGCCAGCTTCTATCATTTGGCTGATGACATTAGTTCCAAGCTTGACAATGGGCCTATGTGGCTATAATGGCCTTCGCTCAGGATCCTCCAACTGCATGCTAAGCTTTAATGTTGTTGTTGTTTCTTTGTTGACAGTGATTTTTCCTTTTCTTTTTGGAGATGCCCCCATTATTTCTTTGCCTTTGTTTGTCTTGTTAAGGGGGCATCATTTTGCTAAAAACCCTTGCATGTCTGTGGTGGAGGGAGGATTGCCGCATTGTCGCCCATTTTCGGCTCTCATTCTTTTTCTAGAGGAAGTTGTTCAGCCCCGAAGGGTACCAAACCTTTTATCCTCTCCTTAATTGGTGGTTGAGATGGTTTCTCATTTATTTCCACTGAGGGCATTGGCTTATTTATTTCAACAGCAAATTCCTCCTCTTCTCATTCTTCTTTTGATTTTTTTTTATTTTCCTTCTCAAGACTGCCAATTCTTGGAGGATTGCTTCTTTTGCTATTTCCTTAGGTGGGGCGACGCCACCGAGGTATGATTTTCTATATTGTTCTTTCTTTTGGAGTTTTTTTTTTTTAAGGGGCTGGCCTCTTGTTTGTATTCACCAGGGTCCAGCTAGCTTCTTCTTGCTCATGGTGGAATGTTGCTTGTATAGGATCTTCCATTACCTCCCTCGGGAGTGATATGCAGCGACTCTGGACAGCTCATCTAGCTATCTAGCCTGCGCCATTTGTGCTTGGCCTTCATTGGGACCTAGTCTGAGCCTTAACATGGATCACGTTGGCAGAGAACATAAGTTTTGGTTGTTGATGTGGCTTTGGTGGATTTACCAAGTGCTCAGCCATGTCAATAATTCCTGCTTGAATTAGCTTTTCTGCCCGATTTTTGAACAGATAGCAATTTTCTAGAGCGTGACCCAGCACGCGATGATATGGGCAATAATTGGACTTGTCCACCATTGCTGCTTCTTCTGGGCGCTTGGGCTCTGGGAGTGTTATGAGATTTTCTTGGAGACATATGTCCAACAACTCTCTGGTGTGCTCCCTAGTAAATGAGTAAGGGGTGTTGAGCCTCTCACCTAGGGTGGGGCTGATCTCCTGTCTTCTTTCTTTGAATTTAAAGAGGCGGGGGTATCTCCCTTGCCCCCAGCTTTCTTCAGGGTTGCCGAAAAGTCCACGGTATTTACTTCTCGTGACCCGATGTTTTCGTCTTTAGGAGATTTACCCCTTCCATATGAAGAAGTGGGATTTTCGGCAAAGAAGATTTCTATCTCTGCCACTGTGCTGTTGAGATGTTCAAATGTCCAGATATTGGCCCCTAGGAGCTTTTCCTTGATTCTGGCTTCAGACTTCTTTGGCATAGTTTCACCGTGTCTTCATGTGCCGGTGGTTGTTCACATTTCATGCTCATGTCACGCCATCTTTTGATGAAGTCCAGAACAGTCTCATTTTTATTTTGCTTTAAGGATATGAGTTCTGCTAAAGTGACTCTTCTTTCTGTCACTCTGAAGCGTTCATAGAATTCCCTTTGCATATCTTCCCAACCAACTATTGAGTTGGGCTTCAATCGGGCATACCATTGAAAGGCTGACCCTGTAAGTGATGTTGAAAAGTACCTCAAAAGGTATGATTCTTCAGTTGCCAGTTCTCCCATGATGCTCATGTAATGAGCTATATGTTCCTGAGGGGACCCATCCCCATTGAATTTTGAGAATTTAGGGACCTTTGGGTGTTCTACTGGGAGCTTTTTAAAGAGATGGTGTACAGGGTATGGTACCCTATACAGGTCATAGGTGGCAGACCCCTCATTCTGCTCAGCCATCTTTGCTTCAATTATTTGTTCAATCATGGCCCTCTGGGAGACCATTGTTCCTTCAAATGAAGTATTTAATTGTGGTGCATCATGCCTTTGTTTTGCGACATGCACTTCTTGAGTTTCCCCATGGCTTGAATTTGGATTTTCAATTGGTTGTTCGGCCAGAGGTTCTGTGAATGGAATATTTGGCGGCAAATTTCCCAGGGCTGGTGTCGTTGTCGACAATGCTGGCTGGCTTGCTTACTGAAGTTGCTGAGGTCGCAATATCTGTTGTGCCCGTTCTGGAGGCTGTACTGGTGGTGATTGTTGTGGTGGCAGTGGCGCCGCCATTCCCAATTGTTGCATAAGGCTTTCCAACATAGCCTTTAGCTTCTGATTTTCTTGGATTTTTCTGATATTAGGGCAGTAGGTTGACCCTGATCCAGAGGGTGATTTGATGTGGTGGCAATGTCGGCAGCCCCCATGCCTCCTTCGTTCTGAGGTGGTAAGTCCACCTCCACATTTACCCGGTCAAGCCAGGCTCGAGCTTGCTCCCTTCTGCGATTAGATATCGTGGGATGCTGCTTCATATTTGAGGTTTCTGCCTGGTCAGCTATTGCAGGCAGGTTGATGTTAGAGGCACAGCATGTGTATATGCGGATGCCTTCTTCAGTGATTTACACTGTTCTTCTTTTCTTCTGCCTAGGGCGTACAGTGGCACCCAGGCATTGGAAGACTGATTTTCTAGGGACATCATCATCCCTCTTGTGTTCTTCTGACTTGAAATTTTGCCCTGTCTCCGGGCTTGCTTGTCTTCTTTCTTGATATATCCCTTTCCTTTTAGATCCTCTTTGCAGATCAACCGGTAAAGAAGGGGTGCATTCTTTAGTTCGAGACTCTTGGGAAGACTCCCTTTGTCTTTCTTGGACTTTTCTTCTCCCGAAGGTTTGCCAGTTTGTTGGGTCCTGCTCCATGACCATTCTTACATTCTTTCGCCCTATTAGAGACTCTAGGGCCCTTGTCCTTCTGAGTTCTTGAGCTTTTTCTTTGGTAACCCACACCTGCTCAACACGAGGCGGGCTATATATCTCATCATTTCCAGCATTGGCTTTGTATTTCTTGAAGCCAATGTCGTCAAATTTGTGGTTCTTGGTTTCAGCTTTCCTCCATTGTTTCTTCATATCTTTTACTTTGAAGCTTGGCTTGTCCTGTCGCACTGTAGGCAGTATGCCGAATTTGTTCCTTACCGGAATGGTAGCCACGTGCCGCTCTGGTATCATCATGGTTTCACTGTCGTCCAGGCGGATCCGGAGCTCGCCAATGCGGACAGTCTTTCCAGAACTTGAAATGCCACGAGTTGTGGGCTTCTTGCCAGACTTGTGCTTTCTGTTCTTTCCAGTAGTTGGAGTGTTGGTGAAGTTGATAGCATAAGTGGTGAACATCTGCATCAAGTTAGCTTCCTGAGCTTGAGGCTTTTCCTTTGTTTTGCTTGCTTCATGGGCCTTAGCAGCAGGTAGCACAGCCGGTATCACGCCCAAGAAGTATGGAGACTCCACTACCGGGGGAAAGGCTCCAAACCTGGTTGGCGTAGTGAGGTAGCCGTTCCTTATGTGGTCCTGGACCACAAGTGGGCCGAAGACCACGCCCGGAGTATGAGCGAGAGCCGCCATTGCAGAGTTATGACCTGCACAAAAATTATAGTGTGAGTACATCTTATTGTTAGGGTGTTGTCTGATGGAGAGATGAAGGGAAGGGAGGTCCCCAGTGGAGTCGCCATCTTTGTGAGAATATTTTTTTAACACTTTTAAAATTTTTGAATTTGATCTTTGGATTTGATTTTGATTTGGGTTTTATTTATTTGGACATGGACATGGCCTTGTTTAGTTCATTGACCTCCCCCACTAACTGCGGTTAGTGTTAATTATATGAGCACAAAGACTGAATACCCTTGATTAGCCATCAGACAAACCCGTTGAAATAAAAGAACATGACTCACATTTGAATGAAGTGAATTACACACAAAAGAGAACATGGTTGCAAACATGCAATCTATTTTTTTGGAATTTTTTGATATTTATTTCATTTTTTATTGATTTTTAAATGCATTTTCTCATTTTTTGGTATTTTAGGATTATTAATTTCATTTATTTAAGCATTTTCGTTATTTATTTATTTACATTATGATTATGTGAATTAAATTAACATTTTCATTTATTTATTTGATTTAAAAGGTGTTTAACTTAAGGTAGATTAAAATTGATGTGAAACATAACTTGTTTGTTGATTTTATGTTATTGAAAATTAAATAATAATGTTTGGAAAATATTTCGTTAATGTTTGTCGAAAACTTGGTTGATTTTGGTTAAGAAATTAAGTAGTACAATGTTTTAAATAAACGTGACACTACGTGAAATAATTCGTATGACGTATGATGGAATGATTAGAAATAGCCCAATAGGCCCATTAAATCACACATGAGAATTTGTCAAATGTCGGCCCAATAAGCACACAATATCTCAATTGATTGTACGGGAATACAAGTCTGGCCCAATAAGCAGTCCCAAGCCCAATAAGAAAATTGGCCCAATAAGGTAAGCCCAATAGACCTTTTTTTTTATAAACTTGAGAGAAAAGAATCGTGCCTTGCACGATGATCTTTAGGGCTGCCTTGCAGACCCTTTTTCCAGACTGCCTTGCAGTCTTTTTTTCCCGAAGCCTTGCTCGGGTTTCCTGGCTCAGAAAAAGCTCTCCCTCCCTGGGGCGCCCCAGGGCTTCTTATATAGTGGTTGGGCAAAACACGCCCGGCCGGAAGGTTTGCGCACCCTCCCCGAGGGTCTGCGCAACTTTCTGGGGGGTTTTGTGCAAATTTCCAATTGAATATTTACGCTTTAGTCCCCTTTTTCCTTTTTTCTTTCTATTTTCCCTTTCTGTTTTTCGCTGGGACCTTCCCGATTTTGCTCTGTGAAACAGAGCAGGGAGGAGAGGGCGGCTCTGGCGATCTCCCTCCCCCTCTCTTCCTTCCTGCCGACGAGCAGTAACAGCAGCGGCGGGGGAGGCCGCGCAGCAGCAACGAGGCAGAGCGGCGGTGGAGGCTGGCTAGAAGCAGCAACAGCAGCGGCTGCGGCGGTGAGCAGCAACAGCAACAGCGGCGGCGGCTGTGGCAGCAGCAGCGGGGGAGTCCAGCGACTGCTGGAGAGGCCAACGGCGACTGGGAGGGGAGTCGCGGGGGAGGCCAGCGGCTGTTGGGGAGGCAGGCGTTGACTGGGGAGGCCGCCGCAGCTGCCAGGCAGAGCGGCAGTGAGCAGTGCCGGCCCCCATCAGGCTCCTGTTGGCCTGCACTGCTCCTTCCTTCTTCTTCGTAGTCAACAGCAAGAGGGGTAAGCATCCAGGTATTGTTCAGCCCTGACTTTGGTTAGATTTTCTTGACTTCAATAACCGTGAAACTCACTTCTACTTATGAGTTTCTGTGATTTTTTTTTCTGAGTTGTATGCAAATACTTAACAATTGCATCTATTTCATTTATGCGTTTTCTCCGCTCATATGTTCTATTATTTTCTGCTTCTTGTATGGAGTCGGACAATAAAATCTGGCACAACAGGCCCCTGTGTGGCCCCGTCTGCCGGCCTCTTCAGCGTCTGCAGAGTTACGTGACTGCTAGATGAACCATCCCGGGGCTGTGAACATTGAAGCTGAGCCGCCACTATACGTGTATCCGCCTTTTCTTCCACACGAGTTCGCACAGCCCCGACGTCCGAGAACACCTCCCCGACAGCATCCCCGAAGGCCAGCCGTCTCACCACCTCGTTCGCGACTCGTGGATCCAATAGCCACAAAGTTTGCCAAGCTGTCGTTGGGAGATCCGAGAGCCAGCAGCAGCAGCCGCCACTCTGTGCCGCCTACCACCGCCCCCGGTACGAACCCCCGTTCTTCAACGGGTCGGTAAGTCGCTGTTGATCCGTCCCAAAACCTGCTGGTCGATATATGCGCATATTTGTTCCTGTGCATGAGTGAATAGGTTTACTAGCCATCTTAAAGTTTATAAAATCATTGCTGGTTGTGTGACGTACGGACCTACCTGATCTAACGAATTTGCGCCTTTGAACGTGTTGCTAGCATCCTAGACTATCGGTAGTTCTCACTACCATCGATCCGTAGCGTTTCTTTGCTGCGAGGGACGACTCGTATTGCTAGTTTCTTGCTGTTTTACGTGATTACCTTCTTGTTAAATCTGTGGAAAGGCATGTGGAAACCATTAACTTAACATGTTCATTGCTGAAATCACATTTGAGTTAGTTTGAATCCATGTGCGTCAGTTGTCCCGCATCACTAAGCCTTTCTCTTCAGTTCGATAGTGGTTCTTTTTTTCTCTATTCTTATTCTTCATCTCGATTAGGTTTTTGGTAAGTATACCGCTATCATAATCATAGTCAAAAAGAATCAGTGTCCGGGGAAGAAGACTTGCTCCTTGCGGATCGCTCGGGTGTGTCTGCTCTGTCCGGGAAACGAGACTACCCTCATGCCTACGTATAGGGCGTGTCAACTTCACGATCCAATGCCATACCATATTGTGCGTCAAAAAATCTCCAAGGAATGCCTATGTAAACTATGAGAAGAGATCTTTCCTACAATCCCGGTCAACATGCCAGCGACCTGCTAATTCCGAGATTCAGCATCCCTGCTTTAGGAAAAGATGGAAGAGAAGAGGCTATGGGAACTGGTGAAGAAAGCACCAAGCCGGTATATAGCTCGTCCCATATGTTAAGTAGACAAAACGGGCATTTCCAGAGGTCTTTGAAAACATGTTCTTATTTCTTCGTATGCGCAGATTAAGGCCCACGTGGAGTAGTTGTATGATCGCACGGCGTCCCTCAAACGGTAGAAGCTTTGTTACTCACCTTTTATGTAAGGGGAGAACTATAGAGGGGAGGAAAAGAATAGCAAGTCTAGTTTATCATACATCAATATTAGCGGTTCTCCCATCAGTCCCATTCCTTCTCCCTCCTACATCTCATTCGAGATGGGATGGCTTATCAGTGAATCTATCAATCCCTCCCCCAACAACTGATGGCATTAGCGCGCACTAAGCATAGTCTTCTAGGCCCTAGCGCGCAGAGCAATAGTAAGCTACTTCACTCGAGAAGAAGAAAGAAGCTCTCGCTTTACTCAGATAATGATGAAGCTCGAGCTCATCTCTTGCCAAGCTAGCTCCGATGCTACTGCTCAGCTCAGCTCTGATACTTAAAGAATAGTACTTGATTTAGGAACTGCACTTCTACTTGATTTATTCACTGGCCTTCCTCTTGCTAGTGGGCCTAGCTGGTCTTACCGGTTGGGGTAAATGGCCCATGGACATGATAGGAGTTGGTGTTGCTAAGGTCACTGGGGAAACTGGCTGGGGGATATAGCCCCTGCGCATAAAGATATGGATAGGGATGCTGATTCAGATGCGGCTAGAAAGGCTCGTTTGAGTGATTCATAAACCCTCGTCGGGATAAACAAGCAAGGGCGCTAAGCTCGGAACGGTCAAAACCTTCAATCCTGAATTGCGAGTTTTAAATCATTCTCCACTGGGGTAAAGAGATTAGACGAGAAAGTAATATATATCGAAGCAGCCTTTGATGCGATCAATACAGCCTTTGACGCCAGAATCTCAAGTAGTGGAAGAACTACTTTATGAATCATTTCCGGGATTGGGATTCGCCTCCCACTCGCCTGACTTCATCACTTCCCTAGGGACTCTATTGCCCCAGGGATCGGTACCCGACACGACATCAGGTACATCACATATAAGACTTCGCCGCCCTACCTACCTCCTTTCTTCGCGCTTTAAATCCCTCTTTTCTTTCATGTCCAGAAAATCCAAGGAAAGAGACTATCCTGTTTAGGAAATTTCCCAGAGCCTGTTAGAGTGCCTCAGGGCTAACATGAGGAACATCGTTTCCTTCTATACAATGCTCACCACGCTACGGAGGTTGATAAGACCTCCAGTTTCACCATGAAGGTGAAACTCCCGTATCAACTCTCTCTCTCGCCTTTCTTCAGCTTGCTTCTTCCTGTTCGTCCATTCGGGACGGGGCAGGCAGCCCACATACATAAAGAGAAGAAGAGGGGGGGTTCCTTGTCTGTCGGTCGAAGAAGGCCGCAAGTGGAAGCAACCGATGCTTTGGTCATTCAGTTGACTCCTTGCTGCCAGTCTGTGCTTGCTGTCATGCTGGCAAAAGCGGGGGTTTCGGCCGGGAACTTACCTACTATTGGATTTGAACCAATGACTCTCGCCGTATGAAAGCGATACTCTAACCGCTGAGTCAAGTAGGTCAAGCTGAGTCAAGTCAGAGAAAATAGACCTATAAGAGAAAGCCAACCAAAGCGCAACCAGAGTTCTCCGCGGGGCGGAGCGCTAAGAAAGAGAAAGCGTTATCGCTATACGAAATGAAGCAGCGGCTAGCACGCTAAGATCAACCACTTGGAGAAGGCGTCGCCTTTCTTTCTCGGTCGTCTGTCTTAATAAGTGTTGTTGATGGAGATTCATACGGTCGTTCTCTGCTGCATTCACTCCCCACTCTCCACCATAACATAATTCTTTTACCATATCTCAGGAGTAGTAAAAGGAGCGGGCATTCCGAAATTCCCCAAAGGGGCTAGGAAGAAATTCACTAAGAAGTGGGGGCATACAATAATGGATCAATTCATTCAACAAGATCCGTTCGGATCAGACCAGGATGAATGGGATTGGTCTGACCTCTTGCTCGGATGGTTGACTCCCGACGCCGACAGATTATACATGCCACGTTTCGTGAACAGCTCCGAGAATGAATTGTGATATAGCGCCGCGCCGAATAAGTCACTTACTGTAGGAGAGGCGCTTGCGGGCGTGAAGGACAAAGAAATTGTTGGAGTTACCATTTCTATCTAGCACTTATATGATTGGTGTTAAGAAAAAAACCTCTTGCAGGACTCTGACCAAAATGGACAAATAATTCTCATGGTTTGTACAAGGATTGCTGAAACAACACAACTTGTGGGAGAACTCTGGTCACCTGGATGCACCCAAGGATGGAAGTGTCAGTTTTGGACTTGGTTTCAGCTGGGTCCGAAACCGAAACATATCAGTTACGATTTCAGCCAAAACCTGTCTTAGGCAATTCAAAAAATTCTGAAAAATCCTAAAAAAAATCAGGAAAGTTATAAAAAAAATCATTAGACATGAATTTGAGTGCGAGTAAATTGGGTTAAGTGCTAGAAGTAGGCATTGGACATGTTAAACTAATATTCGCTACATATTAAACAAGGAGTAGGTCAAAGCAGTATAATAAACATTACAAACACAGTAGATGTTATAGAAATTAAATGATCCTTACCAAAATAATGATGCACTAAGATGGATAATAGCTAGAAGAATTTTCTCCCTCATTGTCTGGCTACTGCTGTTGATATCCATAAAAAGGAAATATATATTCTATATATTCACTGTAACCAAACAATGATGCAGCCAAGTTGTGTATCCCTCTTTGGATCCCTCTTGGAGTATAAGATTGTTGACTTGATTGGAATCCAATATTAGTATAAGAAGTAGAACCTTGAGGATAAGAAGAGGATGCTGACCCATAACTGCTACTGGCTAGAGATGCATGAAATTGGAATTCTGGTTGATGACCCCACTCGTACATGCCTGCTTCATGTTGGCCACCTCCATAACTTGATTGATGTTCATAGTGGCTCTGTGAATCATGGCCTCTTTCACTATGACTGTATTCTCTCCTCGTGTCAGCGTCAAAGGAGGAAGTAGGTGCATACATGCCACCGCCAGTAGTAGCACCTGCAACTACACTGGGATCATCACTTGGTGCATCATCATCATCATCAGAAGCATAAGAAACTAATCGTCTTCTAGCCTTTGGCTCTATTTTCTTTCCTTTTGGTGTGACCATATCGTGCATCTTGGTAAGAAGTCCTTTCTTCCAGTAAGGTTTGTCTCACCAAAATTTGCTTCATCTGCTCAATTGCCAAATTGTCTCGAGCAGCAACACTCGTCATACATCTTTTAAATGATGGAGGTGGCTTGACCATGCTAGGAGTGACTAGCCTGCTATCTGATTTTGGGTATCGAGCTGGCTCAATCTCATGTTGCTGCTCAATGAAGTCAACAAACTCAGGATGCTTTTCCTCTCTCCAATGCTCATGTGTCACTCTTGGCCTCTTTGTTGGCTCTCTGAATTCTAGATCCCTTGACTCATTTCCATCTAATATATTTTCTGATGACATGATTAAAAATAGACTCATCAACTTGCTCTCATATCCTAACCCAAGACTGCAAGGGATTGTCCTCATTAAATAATGCGTCCACATCAATTTGGCCAACTATATCATTCGCGACGCGTTTGTCCCTCAACTGTTGTTTCAGTTTCATGTTCTTTATTCTCAACCTCATGTTGTAGCATGGTTTGCCGAATCGGGGCGAATCGGCCTGATTCCCCCGAATCGGTGCGAATCAGGGGAAACCCGATCCCTGATTCACCCCGATTCCCTATATATATATATATATATATATACTATATCATATTTGTAATATATGTTATACATTATAAATATGATATATATTACATATATGTATTTAATCAATATAAATGTGTCTGAAATATGATATATGTAATATATATAATATATAATATATATATATCATATGATATATTATATATATAATATACCCATGCGAATCGGTCCGATTCGCCTTCCGATTCCGATTCGGCAAACCTTGTGTTGTAGTGATATTAAACCATTTTTTCTAGTCGTTCAACCTTTTAGCTGATTACGAATCTTTGAGTGTATAAGGTTGAACGTGCTCTAATTCCTTTCACATTGAATTACTGATGTTGTTTGACTCAGCACCCTAATTGCAATGTAAATCAATGCATTACTGCCCAAATCCCTATTGTTCATCATTATCCACCACTCAATTGTTCCACCAACCATAAACAAATAAATGTACGATGTAAATGAAGATCAATTCTTCATGATATACTAATACATATTGACTCAATTTAAACACAAATATTTAATATACTTGGGCCCACTCTTCCCACAGTGTATTGCAATTGTGAGTTAGAATATATCCTGGACCTCATTCTATATGCATCCATCTATAAGGATCAAGTAACAAATTAACATCAGTAATTAAGTAAATTTTTTTTCTCTTATGATTTTATCCAATAAAGACCAACCTGTAGCTCGGCCTAAAACCTCTTTTCTAGTTTACTCGATAAACGACCAATGACTTTGAAAGTGTCTTGAAGCATCTCGCTATCAACATTTGCATTGGCATCATATATAAATTGAGGGTTGAGGAAATAACTTGCATTTTGTGTACAATAAGTAAATGCATGATAAAAATTAACCTAAAAGTCAATAAACTTTATATTAGTACAGTTAATCACTCATCAGCTGCATGCAAATTATGATGTAATGTGTTGTCTCATTTGTTGTCAATAATTTTCCACCACTTCTAATACTATCTGGGAACGGATTGGCCTCATATAGATATCCCATATCATTCTTGTCATTGCCATCCACTATTCTTAAGACCTTCACAAGAGGTGTGACTACTTTCATGTAACGTGAGACCCTTCCCCAAAATTTGTGGTCTTCCACGATGTGGCAACATTCTAAATAATCTATCTGATCATCAATGTTGGATTTGTCTATGTATTCCCTCAAGAAATTGTGGTACATGAAAGACTTGAGGTCATTCTTATATCTTAGCAAAGACACCAAAGAAATAAAATTGAAACAAATCTTGTTGGCCCTGCATGGATGATAACCCGACCCCCATTTGCAAGCTCTTTGAACATGTTCAAGATCCTAGGATGACCATATATGTACCAAGGGATTTCCAATGCCCGATCAACTATCTTAGCCAATATATTTATAGTGCTTCTGTATCAACTTTTTCCCTGCAACCTTGTAACTGGCTTCATTATCGATGACTTGCATAACATGTTCCTCTCCAATTTGTACTACCATGTCATCCATCAAATGAAATAAATAATTTGCATTCTTCTCATAATTTGATGCATCAACTGATTTCACAAAGAATATACCTTCAATGCAATAAACCAGAAAATTAATCATAGACTTTTTCGTGGTACCAATCCAGTCATCACACATAATGGTACATTTTCTCTCCATCCAGATATGCTTGAAACTTTCAACCCACTAATAAAGCCCCTCAACCTCTCCCTCAAGGCCATGCTTGTATATGTCTTGACGTAATAGGGCCTTGAAGCCAAGGCCAACATCAAGCACAAACTAGAAATATTCGGATTTAGCTACATATGCAGGCACATCTGCATGGCAAAACCATTTGCACATACTTTTAAATGCATGTTCTGCAGAATCAGTTGATTCTTTTAACCCTCTTAGTGCCTGCTTGATTTTAAATTGTGTAGCACTTTACATTTTGTACACAAAACTGTCCATGGGGCCAGGCCTCCATGGTTGGCAGTATCGGTCGAAACCAATAATTTCGAGCCTAGCAGATACTAAAACCATGGTGCAAAACCGGTCGAAATCAAATGAATTCCCCTTGAGTTTAAGTTTGCTCGATACATCCGAAACTGAAACCAATCCATTTCAGTTTCGGACCCGACCGAAATCGAAACCGACACTGCCATCCTTGTAGGCCTTTGCAGGGCTGCATCAACTATGTTGGAGTAGGTCCTTGATCTCATGGAAGGCAGGATCGAAATCGGATCGGGATCGCCCAGGCCCGATCCCGATCCGATCCGGCCGATTCCCAAGCAGAATCAGCTAGGATCAGTCAGAATCGGAGGAATCGGCCTGGATCAGTCATGGCCGATCTGATCCGGAATCGGCCGATTCCGATCCGATCCGGCTGATTCTGCCTTCCATGCTTGATCTAGATTCTACAGGTGCTTTTCCCCTCCTTTGAGCCGCATGCTCACGCTCTGGTTAGCTCTGGATCTGAATCCTCAATGTCTTCCTCATCCTCATCCCTCCTTCCCCTTCTAATTTCTCTACCTAAAATCTCTTCACTAATTTCAGCCTAATCTTCAGCCCTTCATTGCATCCTCTCTTTTTTTCCTAGAAGGCACTAGTGCATTTCCTCCTTTACCGCTTGGGCAGCTATGTTACAATGCTTGACCTCTCCTCTTACGCCTGCCAAATACTGCTTTCCTTTGATAATTCCGCCGTGTATCTCCTTACCACAATAATTACATTTTACTTTTCTTCTTCCAACATCAACTAATGTGAGGTGGGCCCACACCAGATCATCCTACCCTTGCTGTCCCTAACCTTGTTCACGTCTAACCATGATCTTGCATTAAGAAAATCAAAGACAAATGGTTGTAAGTACAATAAAAAAATGCAATGAAGCTTAATTGAGCTTCAAATTACACTGAATTGAGCTAATTAGACAAAACCCCCAATTTCTAACCACTAATTAAGGTCACATTTGGGGATTTTACCTAATTACCCTTCATTAAATGCAAATTAGCAGCATGCTCCCACCCTAAGGCATTCAATGAAACTTAATTGAGCTTCAATTGACGCTAAACATACCTAATTAGACCAAACCCGCAAATTTAAACCGCTAATTAAGTCCTAATTTATGGATTTACCCTAATTAGATGGCGGGTAACACAATTAGCAGCATGCTCCCTCCCTAGAACATTTAATGAAATTAAGTTTTAATTGGCGCTAAACTTACCTAATTAGACAAAAACCCTAAATTTAAATTACTAATTAGGCCCTAATTAGCATATTTACAATAATTAACGTATAAAAACCTATATATAGTATATAGCCTAACCTACAACAAGAAAATTATCAAACAAAGACAAAAAAAGTCATAAAACTTACAAGATCCTTGAGGAACCCAATGAAGTAAAGTTAGTAAACAACAGCGGCGGTGACTACACACTGTAAACAGCAGAAAATCGACATCAGCAAAATGTTCTCCCAACAGCGAAATGACCTCCCAAGCTCCCCTCCTCCACCTCCCTAGTCGTGGCAGCCCCTCAGATCGGGGAGCCCCAGACATGAACTCCCCTCTTACACCCCCTTAAGAGGAGAGTTCACGTTCGGTTTCGGTTGTATCGGGCCGAAACGACCGAAACCGGACCTGGTTTCGACCGAAACAGATAAATTTTCCTTTTTTTTTAAGTATTGAACCTGCTTTGGTAAGCAAGCCCGGTTTCAGATTGCCCAGGTTCAAAACCGATATGTTTTGACTGAAATGTATTGTTTCGGCCGAGCCGAACATATTGTTTCGGCCAAAACTGCATCCATGGATAGTCCTTTCCGGTTGTAGTAAAGAGGTCTTAGCTCATTAGGCAGAGTTCCTTCATCCCACCTAAGCTACAACTTTTCAAGGGCAAACTCTTGAAGCCCAAGGGCCAAAGCAGACAATACGGCACATAAGCTACAACCTACTACTTCTTTGCTGAAATAAAAAATGTTTTTAGGATACCAGAAAAGCTACAATCATGCATATGAGATGCCCCTACATCATTTGGACATGCTGTAATTGGTGACAAGCAAATGGTTCTGAAGATAGAGAAGATGGAAATCTTACAATACTCTAAAAGAGACTACTTGGAAGGCTGGCAAATCCACCAGTATAAAGATTACAAACAGCTACAGGCAATATGTGCAAGAGTTATTTTTTAATGGATATTATGGATGCACAGCTGGTAGAAACGGCTGCAACTTGCAACCATGTAGATCACCATGTGGCTTTGGCTTTAGTGAGCAAATGGAAACGCATATCTTTGTTATCAATCCAACAACAGGTTGTGCCAAATTCCAATTGTCCACAATCATTCCTATGGCCAATCACGTTCATGCAAAAAAGGATTTTTCTTAAAAAAAAGGAGGAAGCCAAGATGACATACCTGAAATTTTGTAGCTGATGTCCACATGACAGGTTCTTTGAATGCCTCAAGGGAGCTAATTTCCTCCTCATCCTTAGAATCCACAAGACTTGAAGTAGCACAAGCCTCATTTTTTCTTTGCCGACATTGTGATGTTTGGTTTCTCTCCAATCCACATGTCTGCCAACAAAAATGTCTTGGGTAATGAAGTAAATACAAATTTCTTAATTGTTTATCAGTGAAGCTGCTATGCATAGCTTGCTTAGTATGGGGTGATGCAAAAGAATGAACTTATTTGTCAAAAAATTACAGTGTACTTCTTAATCTATCTTTAAAGTTATTGTTTAAAGAGAAATACCTACTACCTTCAGGTGAAAAGCAACAATTTTGGCAACAAGCTCTGCCAGAAGAAACAAAAAGAAACTGGTTTTTATTTGACATAATATATGCTTTCTGTGTCAATGGTACACCAACTATATAGGAAATACCTTCTATGAGGATTTTAAATGGATTGTAGCTGGATATACTCAAAATCCTTGACCACTCAGATAATGTTCAAGTCATAGCAATTGGTCATATCCAAATGCTGGGCAGATATAGAAGACAATTATCATGGGGCTGCTGGTGCAGGGTCATAGACCCATTCGAAACAATGAAATCCTGAGATTGATGTTTCAACTGAAGCAATGGGGTTAGGATGGTGTTCTGGTTTATGTATTGTTGAGGTTTAGTGTTTAGTCCCATTTCAGATATCTATGGCCGCCTTCCCTTTTGTATGTGGAGCAATCCCGTAATTGAATACCTGGGTCTGGGTTAGAGTTCAGACCTTTGACAGGGTACCAGTGCTGGGCCTGCCCATTGGATCCTTTGTTTGGATTTGGACATTATACTCCATGCTACTCATTCCATTTTGTCATATAGCATAGCCATCAACAGTGCGCAAAATTATACCATTGATACCTATTCAAAACAATGAAATCCTGAGATTGAGGTTGAGTTGGAGCTACAGGGAAGAGATAGAATCTTTCAGTATGTCTGGGCGAAAAGAACACAGATGAAATTCAATGGAATCATCAAAATTTGGTGACTTCATTAGAGTGATCTTATCAACAATGGATGACATTAACAAAGTTAGAAGTTGGGAAAAATATAAACGAAGACAATAAAAGGCACCAGAAAGGCAGAAACATCTCACAAGCTGCCTTATACTAAGTAATTATTAGAAAGTTTGAACACTCTTAAGTAAGAGGAAAAATACATATTGAGACAAAAAGCTTCATAATTCTATTTGAAGCCTAGACATAAAAATAAAGTTCTAGGAGGATCCTTATAATACATTCTATGAATCGTCTAATGCAGAGGTACTCCCATGATCTAGGATTTTTTTTTTTGGTAGGAAGACCAGAGACTAGCACATTACATCATCCTCAGATAATTCCATGAAAAATTCCTTGTAAACCTGCTCCCAGTGGGAGTTGAACCCTAGACCTCTTCCTAGTGTACATGGAGGCCTAACCACTAGGCCAGTCCTTGAGTACCCATGATCTAGGATTTGGCATAGCCAATTTCATTGCGTGGCAAGTGGAGATTGGGTATCAAGTTGGCGGTTGGCCAAAGTTTGCTCATCTTTAGAGAGTTGGGTGTCTGCAAAACTTCTTATTGGCATATATAATCAAGTTGGTAAAAGTTACGGGGGAGTGTAAAGAATGTGCATAGATGCCCTCATAAACTATCATATTTAGTTATTTACAACTATACTCCTGATTTTCATGAATTGTCAACAGCATCCCTGATAGAAACAAATGGTTGTAGCTGTAACTGTGCTAAAATCACGAACCTAACCTCTAGTTAGGTCCATCCCTAGGGGCATTCTTGGTTATTCCTTTTTTTTCCAATACATTTTCATTAGCACAGTTGGATGATATAAGGGCTGGAACTGCAAAAGCACGACCATCTAGATTAGTTTCAAGAAACCACATGAAGCAAAATAAATATAAACAGACCTCTTCTAGAAGATGCTTTCTTTCCAAGACTAGTTTCAAGACAATATATGTAATTATGTTACTCCTGATACCAATGTCCTTTACATCTGGAGCCTTCATCTCGTCAGTTTGTTGCACTGACCTCTTTAAGCATGCCACTCTACTCCTTAAGAAGTTGAGTTCTTCATTTAACTCAAAATTACTTTCAGTCAATAACGAGCACCTTGACTCTGCACTTTCAGCTCTGATTTCTGCTTTGGAAACCTTTTCCTTAAGATCTTCAATCAAAATGTCCCTATCACTAATTGCTGCAAAAAGTAAGTTTTGTTCTTCCTCATTAGCCTTAGCAATCATATTTGCATGCTCCATCTGAGCATTTGATTCCTTCAATTTACTCTCTAGCAAGTTTTCCTTTTCTTCTAAATTGCTTCTCATAAAACAGCACAGTTCACTAAGCTCCAAGTTAGTCTTGGATAGCAGTGTAGACATGGCTTCTGCACTTTCAGCTCTGATTTCTGCCTTCACAGTGTTTTCCTGGAGATCACCTATTACGTGTGCCATCTCAGTGAGCTGGGATTGTAATATCTCCTGCTGACATTCACTAGCTTCAATGGCATCTTTGGCTTGTTGCAGTTGCTTTCCGGATTCTCTCAACTTGTCCTCAAGTGATTTCACCTTTTCCTCTAGCATCAAGGTCTCTGAAATAGCTGAAATATATTTATCTTTGGCATCTTTAATACTATCTCGGAAACTATTTGCCTGCTGTACAAGAAAAATCCCAAGTCCTTCAGCTGACAACTTCAGCATACTCTCTTGCAGCTTACATCTCATTTCATTTTCCCACTGTATTGAGCCATCTGAATTGAACTGAACAGTTTCTGGTTTTGACACCAACTCATTTGATACTTCCATTAACACCTCAACAACGTTCTCAACTCTGAAAAGATTCTCTTGAATGGTCTCTGTTGGTTCTTGAATGCAACAATTGTCCCATTCCAACAAATGCAGTTTTGACTGGGTTGCTACATTATTCTTTGAATCTGAAAGTTCTCTTTCAAGGTCAATCTCTCTGGCTAATGACTTTTGCAACATCTGTAGTATATGTCTTTGCTGCTCCACTGTCTGCATTCTCCACTCACTATTTGTGGAGGATTGACCACTCTCAAGGAAACCATCAGCTTCACTATTCCCTGTCAAGGTGAACATATAAGAAGTAAGTGAAAGAACTATGTGTACTTCGACACTCAAGTAACTAAGGAAACATTATGCCTATATGGACTTACAAATTTCTTTCCTTCTTATAGCTAAAGTTTTTTCAAATTTTGTTGACTGGATTTTGATCTCATCCACTTGCTCTTGTGTTTGTTTCAGGGATCCTTCAGCATCTTGTAACCTCTTCTCTACTTCAGATACTTTGAATAGTCCACTTGGTTGAACCATTTGACGGACACCCACAATTTCTGTTTGGAGATAAGTCATGTAATTATCCAATTCTTTTATCTCAGAATCTAAGATCCCCGACAGTGTATCAAATTCAAAGGCCTTATTAGTAGCATCAGATGATATTAAACTATGTTCCATGTCTAGAGCTTCACTATCACTCAATCTGCTTGCAACACGCATCAAAAGTATGTCAAGGTTAAGTACCTTCTCAGAACAATAAGCTAAATCAAGTTCTACTCTTGTAAGAACTTCCTCGGCGTGCCCTACTTCAGTCACTCTGTTTCCATTGGCCCAGATGTGTTTGTTGAAGAAAATATCATCATGATCATGATCATGATCAACGGCCATAGGGTCCCACTCTTTTGCTTCAACACTGGAAAAAAGTTATTTCACAGAGAAGTTAAGTTAATGATGGACACCAAATTTAGCAAGTCCATAAGATGGAAAAAAAAGAAAAGACCCGCTATCGTAAAGAAACACCAACAAGAAATCATAAATTATGAAAGTTCAGAGATCACCATCATTTGGACACAAATGAGACATTTCCGATTGGAATTCACAATCACATATGAACTCTCAAATCTACCAACTTCATTTCAATCTGAAGAAGGAAAATAAAAAGTTAAAATCTTTCCTCTCGGAAGTAGTCAACATTCTGGAACCATCCATGAGAAAAGCCCGAGATTCTAACAGCTTTAGAAAGGGAAACAGAGACCAAGATAGGGGTTTCTTCGAAAGATAGTTTCTTGAAAAGAACAAAGCATAAATCTGAAGCCGACTTAAGTGTACCTCTCGGCGGAGCTCTCTTCCATTACTCCTCTGCTAGGCATCACAAGGATGAATGGGAAGGGGAGACAAACGCCATGCAACACAAACAAGCCCGCCCACGTCTGCGTTGCCCCCCGCCGGAACCGACCAAAGGATGGTGAACCCCAAGCATGACATTCGGAGAAGGAAGAAGGCGAGCGGCGTCGGGTGCTTCATGTTTCGCCTCCGCCCAGCCAATCGAAACCCACGACTCCATGGCAGACCAGTGAACCATTATTAGAAGCCGTGAGAGGAAAACAAGGTCGACCATCGGAAGCGTCGGGTACTTAAATTTGTTCATGGGTTTTTAGGATACATCAAATTAAATTATGATTGTGATTTTTATTTTACAGTCCGTACAATTAATATACCATGTTTAGGAATTTATCCCTCTAATTCTGATACTTAATTATAATATCTCAGAATTGCGTATTTAATCACTGCGCTCTTGATGATAAACATCTTTTTTATGGACCTTTTCCTGTCTAATTTTATGGCCATTTCACTTATTAAATTGACATGATAAGAAATTACAAACAAGTATATATCGAGATTTAAAGGACTAATTAATCCCATAAATATAACGGGGTTATAGGGGGTCGAAAAGCTAAAGACGACCATTAAGTCTATCCAGTTGATCACTTGATAACACATGACACCGGGCCGGGGTGTGAGTTTTGATATACCAATAGTTTTAGGATAGCTGTTAATATTTTTACAAGTGGCATCTTGTGATTGGTCAATCAATGCATGGTGTTCAAACAAAATATTTGGTCGTTACAAGATCTGCTTCGGCACGGCAATGCCAACTCCGTGAACACCCATATTACTTCCACAGTTCTCATGAGGTGCAATTAGAGATTTTAAGAAAAAAAAGGGTTATTATGAAATTGATTACTTCCCTCCATATCAAAGTTTATAAGAAAAGACAGCACACATAAGAATGAGAGATGAGATCTATAATCCTTTTATCTAGGATAAGAAAAAAGAGAGAAAACTATTTCCATATGTTCTAACTTATTTTATGTACCTTTCTAATTATTTAAAGTTATTACTATTATTTATATTATAATGCGATAAATACGAACTTCAATGTGGCTAATTGATTAGATTTAAAGTCGTTTTTAAAATATATAGATCTATTTGATAACAAGATGAGAAGATCAAAGATAAATTAGTCATGCATGTTTTAAAGTCAAGTTTGGCAAAGTTTGAGGAACAGAAGATAAATCTGCTATCAAATCGAAACTTTCAACATAAGGATCCAACTGAAGTTCTTGAAAAACTCGAAACTGACAAACGCCTCATGTCGATGTGTTGATGCAAATACATCAACTTGCAGCGAAAATAAAAGTAGGAGAAATTCACATTCGGATAGTCATGTGTCCTTGGTTTCAAAAAAAAAAATATGACCTTAAAAATACAACAAGGTGAATAGGGATCGTGTTAGTGGTCAGTGAGGGGGGTCAAACTAGACCTTTAGGCCTATTTGATTATAACGTATCGGAAATTTAAATAATTTAAAATATAAAAAATAACAATAAATAAAAATTGTGGATAGAAATAAAAAAAAATCATGGTTAAACTCCCAAAAAAGTGAAATCAACTATTTAAGTTATATTGGGCCAAAGAATAAAACTCAATGTTTCACAGATTTGATGACATATGTTTTTGTTGAGATGTGGCTCAAATTCAGTGGAGCATCTTCGGGTCCGTAACACCAGTATGAGCAGGTGTTTCTCAGGTACAGCCGTGAAGGAGTGCGGAGGCCATTGATCTCCGCGGCACGGATCAAATCGGCGAGGTTCGGGCTGGGTCGGGTGGCACTGGACAGATCGGTCGACCGCTCTGGCCAGAGCGGTCGACCGACCAGTGCAGGGTGTGGCAGAAGACCACCCTGGGAAAAGCGGTCGACCGATTTGCCTGGGTCGGTCAACCGATTCTCAACCCAGCCCAGCAGGGGCCAGTCCTGTGAAAAGCGGTCGACCGATTTGACTGGGTCGGTCGACCGCTTCCGGCGGGTCCAATTTTGGACAGTTTCCTCGGTTTGCTTCTTTGTATTTAAGGCCATGTTTTTGGCCTAGGGTTGTGGAACGATTCTTCATAGTGAAAAAGGCGGTTGTAGGGAGGTTGGGCTCCGTGGAGTAGGTTTGGCACCTCGTCAATCTGAACCACGTAAATCTTGTGTCTTGTCTCTTCTCATTCTCTCTGTTTCTGCTGTGTTTGTGTTTTTCATCTTGCATATGTCCGATCTCAAGCATGAAGGTGAGGCATCAGAGGGCGTTTCCGCACAAAAAATTGGTATCAGAGAGCAGGTTGGTGCGAGTTCATCTCTGGTTGGTAAACACATATCAAGGATGAGCGGACTGATGAAAGCCAAGTTCGACAAGTTCGATGGAAAGGGAAACTTCAGTCTATGGCAGATGAAAGTGAAGGATTTGCTGGTGCAACAGCGGGTCATCAGGGCATTGACAGGGCAGAAGTCTACAAAGATGGATGATGAAGAGTGGGATGAGCTGGAGCAAATGGCGTTCAACACCATTCGAATGTGTCTGGCAGATTCAGTTCTATATGATGTGATGACGGAGAAGACTGCAAAAGGATTATGGAAAAAGTTAGAAAGTCTCTACATGGCCAAGAATGTTACAAACAAACTTTCTTGAAGAAAGAGTTTTGCAGCCTTCGGATGACAGAAGGAGGAGATCTGATTCAGCATATGAATCGATTCACTCAAGTGGTAAGTGACCTGTTGCAACTTGAAGTCAAGTTTGATGAGGAAGATAAAGCAATCATGTTATTGTGTTCTCTTCCGTCCTCTTTTGACCATCTCTTTCAAAATAAGTTCTCCCATCATGCTCATTTCAAATTCTCCCTGCATCAACTTTTCAAAATACTTGCAAAGGGATTCATCAGTAGAACCAAAAATAATATCATCTACATAAATTTGAACCAGTAATATGTGTTTGACCTTTGACTTTATGAAAAGAGTACTATCTACTTGACCTCTACTGAAACCATGGTTTAAAGAAATGAACTAAGCTTTCATATCAGGCTCTAGGTGCCTGTTTTAAACCATATAATGCCTTATGAAGTTTGAAAACATGATTAGGAAATTCTGTGTCATCAAAACCCAGGGGTTGTTCTCTTAGTTTATGTGGAACAACCCCCGGGTTTTGATGACACAGAATTTCCTAATCATGTTTTCAAACTTCATAAGGCATTATATGGTTTAAAACAGGCACCTAGAGCCTGGTATGAAAGGCTTAGTTCATTTCTTTTAAACCATGGTTTCAGTAGAGGTCAAGTAGATAGCACTCTTTCATAAAGTCAAAGGTCAAACACATTCTATTAGTCCAAATTTATGTAGATGATATTATCTTTGGGTCTACTGATGAATCCATTTGCAAGTACTTTGAAAAGTTGATGCAGGGAGAATTTGAAATGAGCATGATGGGAGAACTTAATTACTTCCTTTTAGAAATGCAGATTTGACATTCATTTGAAATAGCTTTAAATCTAATGCTGATGCATATGCAAGTAGTATTCTAATAGCCTCAAGTCTAGCTACAGGTGCATAGGTTTCATCGAAATCTATGCCTTCCTCTTGTGAATAGCCTTGAGCTACCAATCTGGCCTTGTTTCTTAAGATTACACCAGTTTCATCCAGTTTGTTTCTGAACACCCATTTGGTGCCAATGACTGGATGGTCTGATGGTCTAGGAACAAGTGACCATACTTGGTTTCTCTTGAACTGATTTAGTTCATCTTGCATGGCTATTATCCAAGATTCATCAGTAAGAGCTTCATTGACTGTCCTAGGCTCTATTTGAGAAACAAAAGCTAGGTAATCACAAGGAATTACATTACCTCTTGTTCTTACCCCTACAGATGGATCACCAATAACATTTTCGAGTGGGTGATCTTTCTTATATCTCCACTCCTTTGGAAGATTTTCATGTGTAATTTCCTTTTGTTGCATGTCTTCCAGTGGTGGATCATCCTTGTCCTCAATTGATGTATTCTTCAGTTTCTTGGACAGTACATCTGCATCATCATTATCACTATCTTCTTTCTTTCTCAAGGAAGGGTTAGTTTCATCAAAAATAATATGTACAGACTGTTTAATTAATAAGGTGCATTTATTAAATATTTTATAGCCTTTGGGTTTAGAGGTGTACCCCATGAAGATGCCTTCATCTGATTTGGCATCCAACTTATCAATATCCCTTTTTCCATTGTTGTGGATGAAGCAAGGACATCCAAATGTCCTGAAGTGACTGATCTTTGGTTTCTTTCCTTTGAACAGTTCATATGCAGTCTTCTTTAAGATTGGCCTGATCATTACTCTGTTGATAATGTAGCTTGCTGTGTTGACTGCTTCGGCCCAAAAATATCTTGGCAAATCATATTCAGATAACATTGTTCTTGCCATATCCAATAGGGTTCTATTCTTTCTTTCAGCAATTCCATTTTGCTGAGGTCTCTTTGGTGCTGAGAAACTATGCTCAATCCCCTGATCATTACAGAATTTAGCAAAATTTTCATTTTGAAATTCACCACCATGATCTGATCGGATAGAAACAATGCTGAAATTCTGATCCTTCTGGACTTTCTTGCTGAAACTAACAAAGTTTTCAAATGTGTCATATTTATGCTCTAGAAATGACACCCATGTGAATCTTGAGTAATCATCAACTATTACAAATCCAAAGTTCTTTCCTCCAAGACTAGTAGTCCTCATTGGCCCAAATAGATCCATGTGAAGGAGTTCTAAGGGTTTTGAGGTCGTTACTACTATCTTTGACTTGAAGGAGCTCTTGGTGTGCTTTCCCTTAGCACAAGGTCTACAGACACCTTCCATTTTTGCACTGACCTTTGGTAGTCCTTCCACAAGATTTTTCTTTAGTAATTTTCTCATCCCATCTATGCTGCAATGACCTAGTCTTCTGTGTCATAATTCAGTAGATTGATCCTTATTTGCTGCTAAATAGACATCTTGATCCTTGAGTTCTTCAAGATGAAGGGCATACAGGTTCTTTTCCCTATTGGCTTCAAAGATTACTGCTCCATCCTTTAGTATGCTGCACTTTGATTCTTGAAACTGAATCTGATGACCTCTGTCACAAAGCTGGCTGATGCTAATTAGATTGTGCTTCAGCCCTTTGACTAGTAGTACATCTTCAATAACTATCTTTCCTTTGTTGCTAACGGAGCCACTGCTGATGACTGTGCCTTTCCCATTGTCTCCATAGGTGACTGTTCCTTGTTCAGCTTGGAGATTGGTAAATAACTTCTGATTTCCTGACATGTGCCTTGAGCACCCACTGTCCAAATACCATTTGGATGCTCGAGTGTTACCCTGAAATAAAATCATCAAGTTTTAGGTACCCAAATTCTTTTGGGTCCTGATTGGTTAGTATCATTGATTTTACCTTTGATTATCCATTTCTTATGTTTTGTTGGGCATGTTGTTATGACATGTCCTAACTTGTTGCAATGACTACAGCAGGATAATTTGGTTACTTTTTCTATATATTTGAAGTTAGCTTTGTATGCTATATCTTGTTCGGGTACAAATTTTGATGTTGGATATGTCTTAGGATAAACTATATTTCTTCATTATCTGGAGGTGTATATCCTAATCCATTTTTCTTCTTACCTGATCTTCTGGTACCTTTTAATATGAGGGAGTTTTTACCATTGGTGAATTTTTCTAATGTGCTTGATAACTGAATATTTTCTTCTGTTAGTGTCTTGATTTCAGTTTTCAGTTCATCTGAACTTACTTGGTTTTCTAATTTAGTTAATTGTTCATTCTTAGCTTTTAGGTCTTCACATAACAGTTCATTTCTTCTTTTAAGTTCCGTTATTTGGCTTTCTAATTGTTCATTTTCTGATTTTAGATCTGAGTTTGTATTTTCTATACAGACTATGTTTTTCTTGCTTATTTTTAACAGTTTGGTTACTTCTCTATATTTTTCATATAATTCGTTGAAAGCCTCTTCTAAACTATCGGAATTTGAACCATTGCATGAATCAAAAGAGGAGTCAGAAGTTACTTTGTCTTCGGTATTGGCCATGAAAGCCAAATTGGCTTCTTCTTCATCGCTGCAGGAGCTTGACTCACTGTCTGAGTCGCTACTGTTTTCCCATGCTGCTGCCATCGCCTTCTTTTTGTACTTTCTGAACTTCTTGGTGCTATCTTTCTTCCTGAACTCCGGCTTCTGATCTTTGGACACTCAGCTTTGATGTGTCCTGGCTTTTTACATTCATAGCAGATGGGTTCTCCTTTCTTCACATCCTTTCCATCTGATCTCTTGAAGTCCTTATTCTTTTTGAAGTGCCTTCTTCCAGACTGGAACTTCTTTTTCTTGGCCAAAATTCGCTACAATCTTCTAGAGAGCATTGCTTCCTCATTTTCACTGTCCTCAACACTCTCACTCTCATCTGAGCTTGCTTCTGGTGAGTCTTCTTCAGCCTTTAAAGCGTTGGAGTGCTTCTTTCTACTTGAGGACTCTCCTAGCCTTTCCATGTTGATCTCATGGGCCATAAGGGACCCAATGAGCTTTTCTAAAGACATTCTCTTTAGATCATTAGCTTCTTCAATGGCTGTTACTTTTGGGGTCCATGAGGATGGTAACGATCTAAGAATCTTTCTGACCATATCTCCCATTTAATAGGTCTTTCCTAGTCCAGCTAGCCCATTTGTAATATCTGTAAATCTACTGAACATTTGGGTAATGGACTCACTTGATTGCATTTGAAATCTTTCGTACTGTGCTACAAGAATATCTATTCTTGTTTCCTTTACCTTATCTGTGCCTTCATAGGTGATTCTGAGCTTTTCCCACATTTCCATTGCAGATTTACAGGCTGAAACTCTGTTGAACTCTTTTTTACTAAGGGCACAACACAAAATACTCTTTGCTTTACAATTCTGCGAGATCTTCTTCCTATCGTCGTCTGTCCACTGAGCTTTCTCATTTGTGACTAGAAGATCACCTTCTTCCACTATGGACCATATCTGATAATCGTGGCCTTGCAGAAAGTACTACATTCTTGTTTTCCAGTAAGTGTAATCCTCTCCATCGAACAATGGTGGTCGGTTGACAGACTGACATTCGTTGTGACTTTGGGCTGCCATGGATCTTTACTCTTCAGATCGTTGGATCCTTTCTTTGTCGAAGAGACTCGCTCTGATACCACTTGTTGCCCAGTTGACGAGCCCAGAGGGGGGGGGTGAATGGGTCTTTTAAAAATAATCTAGAGGATACCTGTAACTAAAAACATTCACACAAACGTTCTTCGAAGGAGGTTAGTGACTGTTAGTTTAAATATCAAACACACAAGGAAAACAATCACACGACACAAAGGATTATCCTGGTTTGGACCTCCTTTCCTTAGGAGTCCTACGTCCAGTCCCTGAGCAACCACTCAGGTTTTTACTAACTAGGGTACAGTCCCCCTAAGGACACTACAGCACCCAGCTCGGCTGGTCTTCCTTCACACCTGAAGGGAATAACAACACCCTGGATACCCCACCAGGTCTTCCTTCACAACTGAAGGGAAACAGCACCCTGGATACCACCAGGTCTTCCTTCACAACCGAAAGGAAACAACACAAAGATAATGGAATAAGGTCAAGCCCCTAGATCAAGCTTTAACAAGCCAAGGTCTGAAGCCACTAGCACTGAGAGCAAGGATCTAAACAAGGCACACTCTCAGACCTACACGAGGTCTCTTAGAAAATCTATTACAGCACAGAGAGCGAAGAGCTAAAGGTGATGAGGAATGAGATTCTTGGCTCTGGACTTCTTGCAGAAGAATTTGAATGCTTGAACACAAGATGCTTGTTCTCTGCTTCGTTAGTTATTCTTCTCTTCTGTCTTTGAGTTTATATCTTCTTTTTGAAATACGGCCGTTGAAGTAACCGTTGTCTCTTGGATTGATAGACGTTAGACTGTTTGACATTTGGAAGCTTCAACTATCTTTTATCCATTTGAGCACGCAAAGGGATAGGGTCTTCTGGCGTCTATAGGTCCAACGTTGTATGATAGAAAGTCTTCAGGACCCTGCACACATTAAATGCTAGAACATTAGACAGCTAGGCTGTCTTTAGTTGTCAGTAAACGTTGATAGGAATATTCACCAACATAGCAATGCTAAATAGTTTCTTCTAAAAGATATTGATAGGATATGCACGATAATAGATAATATCGTCTGTATGCATGCAGAGGTACGTTCTCATCTCATAAATGCACGAGTGTCAGAGAGATATAAACGTGAACTTTGACTAGTCAAAGCTTCAAAAGTCAAGTTGATAAAAACCACAAAGTCGTTCTCTATATGACTTATGAAATCGTTACGAATACTAACAAGTCATTATAGAGAACAAATCGTTAAGGCAAGTTAAGTGTTCAACAGGGAAATCGTTATGAACACTTATCAAGTCGTTATAAGCTCTAAAGAGTATGTGTTCAACAGGGAAATCATTATGAACACTAATCAAATCGTTATGAGCTCTAAAGAGATCGTTGCGCAAAGCAAATCGTTATGAGCGCTAAAGAAATCGTTGTGAAACACTTAAAAATCATTATAGAAAGCAAGTCGTTGTGTTTACTGAAGAAATCGTTGTGAAACACTTAACAAATCGTTATAGAAAGCAAGTCGTTGTGTTCACTGAAGAAATCGTTGTGAAACACTTAACAAATCGTTATGGAAAGCAAGTCGTTGTGTTCACTAAAGAAATCGTTGTGAAACACTTAACAAATCGTTATGGAAAGCAAGTCGTTGCGAGTTCTAAAGAAATCGTTATGATAACTTATAGAATCGTTGCGACGAGCAAGTCGTTGCGAGTTCTAAAGAAATCGTTATGATAACTTATAGAATCCTTGCGGCGAGCAAGTCGTTACGAGTTCTAAAGTAATTGTTTTGATAACTTATAGAATCGTTGCGGCGAGCAAGTCGTTGCGAGTTCTAAAGAAATCGTTGCGATAACTTATAGAATCGTTGCGACGCACAAGTCATTGCGAGTTCTAAAGAAATCGTTGCGATAACTTATAGAATCGTTATGATAGGCAAGTCATTACGAGCTCTAAAGAAATCGTTACGATGACTTATAGAATCGTTATGTCAGGCAAGTCGTTACGAGCTCTAAAGAAATTGTTACGATGACTTATAGAATCGTTATGGGATCGACTTATTTGAAACACCATGATTTTTCAGTCTTACAAGGAAATCGTTACGATCTTCAACAGAAATCGATATGGACTTTGAGAAATATCATGTTGAAAAGATTAAAACTTCAGAGAGGTAATGCATACCTTTATTGGCTTGTTTGACCTTGGTATTTTTCCTGTACTTTAAGACTTATGAAATATTCATTAGATATTATTGATAAAAACTAGTTTAGTTTTGTTAATCACCAAAATACATATGTAATTAATTAAAATTACATGGGGACAGATTGATCATCAGTATGATGGAACTGCACAAAAGGAAATTGCTGAATGGTGTGAAAACATGCAAGTTAGATTTCTGTAAACACTGCGTGTATGGAAAGCAGTGTAGAGTCAATTTCAAAACTTCAACATACAGGAGCAAGGAAGTGCTAGAATATGTACACACAGATGTGTGGGGGCCAGTGTCTACACCATCAAAGGCGGGATCTTTATATTTTGTCACCTTCATCAATGATTGCTCAAGGAAGGTGTGGGTATACTTCATGAAGCACAAATCAGAAGTATTTACAAAGTTCAAGTAGTGGAAAGCCATGGTTGAAAAATAGACAGGGAAGCATGTGAAGTGCATCAGGTCTGATAATGGCACTGAATACAAGTCAGCTGAGTTCATTGATTACTGCAAAGATGAAGGAATTATGAGAAATTTCACGGCTCCAGGGACCCCACAGCAAAATGGGGTAGCAGAAAGAATGAACAGGACTCTGCTTGAAAGGGCAAGATGTATGAGGATCCAGGCCGGTCTCCCTAAAAGCTTTTGGGCTGAAGCGGTAAAAACAACATGTTATTTGGTAAACAGATCCCCTTCTTCAAAGTTGGAAGGAAAGGTTGCTGAGGAGGTGTGGAGGAATAAGGAGATTGATTATTCCAGGCTGAAAATCTTTGGATGTCCAGCATATGTCCACATCCAAGCAGAGCAACGGTCCAAGTTGGATCCTAAGTCTCGAAAGTGTATCTTCATCGGATACCTAAGCGAAGTGAAGGGATATAAATTCTGGGATCCAGAGAAAAGGAAGGTGGTCATAAGCAAAGATGTGGTGTTTGATGAGACATCTATGCTAAGAGAAATGGGAGATAATATTGTCAAAGATGATGACAAAGAAAAATCAAGAGTTCAGGTGGAGCTTGACGGGGGTGTTGCCCAGTTGACAAGCCCAGAGGGGGGGGTGAATGGGTCTTTTAAAAAATAATTGATTAGTACCTGTAAATCAAAAACATTCACACAACAACGTTCTTCGATAGAGGTTAGTAGCGGTTAGTATGAATAACAAACTCACAAAGAATCAATCACACAACATAAGGAATTATCCTGGTTCGGACCTCCTTTCCTTAGGAGTCCTACGTCCAGTCCCTGAGCAACAACTCAGGTTTTCACTAACTAGGGTACAGTCCCCCTATGGACACTACAACACCCAGCTCAGCTGGTCTTCCTTCACACCAGAAGGGAATAACCACACCCTGGATACCTCACCAGGTCTTCCTTCACAACCGAAGGGAACAACACCTTGGATCCCACCAGGTCTTCCTTCACACACGAAGGGAAACACCACAAAGAGAATAGAATGAATTCAAGCCCCTAGATCAAGCTTCTACAAGTCAAGATCTGAAGCAACAAGCACTGAGAGCAAAAGATCTAAACAATGCACACTCTTAGGGCTACACTGGCTCTCTTAGAGATTCTATTACAGCACAGAGAGAGAAGAGCTAAGATGATGAGGAATGAGATTCTTGGCTCTAGACTTCTTTCAGAAGGATTTGAATGCTTGTATGCGAGATTTTGTTTTCCACACAGTTGACCCTTCATTCTTCACTTCTGTCTTGTATTTATATCTCCTTTTGAAATATGGCCGTTGAAGTAACCGTTGTCTCTTAGATTGGTAGACGTTAGACTGCTTGACATTTGGAAGCTTCAACAATCTTTTATCCATTTGAGCACGCAAAGAGATAGGGTCTTCTGGTGTGACGGACCGGGGTATTTATGCCCATTAAGGCTCCATATCCAGATCCGCCTCCCGCAAACGGACCGAAGTCTCGCAAGGGATATCTCACACACGTGTCCAGTAAGAGTACAAAGACAAATCACAAGAATATAAGACACAAGAAAGTACATGTGCTCATATCTGTTCACAAATTTGTACAACTGTCCCATTACATTAATACATGTCCAATTTAAAAGAGTACAACTATCTGGGGCATACCCCGAGGGAGCACAAGCTCACACAACACTAACTACTAAACTACTGCTGGTGGTACAAGTCTGACGCAACGCCACTGCAAGCCAAACACACGGCAAGCCCTGTAAAGAACTGTAGGGGAGTGAGCCTCAACAAGTCACTGGCTCAGTAGGGGCTACCCAAAACAACACTGTAACCACAGACACCTCGACCCCAATGGGTCTCACTGGCAACAACAATAGCCAAACCATTTCATGCTCACATCATGACAATAAATAACAATTAAACATGCTTACAATAATAAACATAACGACCTCAGAAGAAAAGTAGGACTACAGGACTAACATAATATCATTAGTCAGCCCAACAACCAAAGTGCCTAAACCACAGTCTCACTGGCACACTGCTACAACAACGGGTTGCCTAAATTATAAGCCACACAGGCAAGTCATTGCCCAGGCTACAAGCTTTACAGGCGAACCTCAAACACTTGAGTAACAGGACCGTTAACAAAGAGTTGGTCCTTTATACTCCAAACCACACTACATCGGAAACTACACACAAAGTAACAGAACTGGCTACCACGAAGCCAATCACAACACACTAAAACTATAATTGGAATCATATCCAAGAAGAGTAAAATTCAACAAGTGGAAGGTCTCACACGGCCTCCACGGAGCATAGCTCAACTAAACCACAACATGCCTAGGCCATAAGCCTCATCGGCAAATTACCCACAAAGGTAACATAATTAATAATTACAAACTAATCCACAATAATCTTATAAACAAAGATCTACTTAAAGCAATTAGGATACAACAAGTGGCAGGTCAAACCACAAGACCTCCACAACACACAAGTACCCGGAAAGGTTGGTACACAATGTACCACCACAAAACTACAAAGTAACCCACGAAGGGAACAAGTACCTGCTACTCTGATGTACCACAACACAAACACCCGAACAAGGGTACAAGTATGTGATAAACACCACACTGAACCATAATTATATTATACCTTTAATTATGCACAATATTACAGGTGAAACCTTAATCGACGAGTCACACAAACCACAACTGAGTCACAGCTGTGCCAACACCAGGGCACACCTCGAACTGGTCAAACCTCGACCACGAGTCATAAACTCACAAACCACAGTCACTAGCAAAGCACGAGTCAGAAAGAACGACGCCACCACACGGGAACGGACTATTGGCTGATCAGGCCAATATCCAACCCGGACAACACAACACAAGAACTACCTCTCAGTCTCGCAGTCACGGACGAAAGGTCCAACTGCTGCTCCACTAGAAGAAGTCAAACAACTGTGGAGACCAACCAACACCACACCTGTAGACACACAACTGCAGGCCCATGCCTGGCACCTCTAGAGTCTCTGGCCGGAGCACTCTAAAGTGAGGCACTGAAAAACAGGACTAGCTGGGGACCAGTGTCGACTACTGGTGTCCGTACCCCCAACTACGAGCGCGCTACAAGCGACAAAAGAACAAACTCTGGAAAGTCGCTGCCCCACTGCCGTCTTTCCCTCAGCCGGACGTACAACTCAAACTCAGGAGTGAGGGTGTCCAGGAAGACGACACAGACCTCAACGGTACCACACTGTACCGGGACAAAACCCCGAGCACAACAAACACACGTGCCTGGCTCACAAAGAACCTGGGTACCCGACTAGAGAGGCATTCCGGAATAGGCGCCGGACCACCACACTCGGCTAGCACAAACCACGATTCTTACACATATAACCTTTACTTATAATTCACAATATACAAGTGTTAGGATTAGCTTAACATCGGTCACCGTGTGACCCCAAGCTATCCCACACCAGCACATACCTGAACCACAAACTTGCCTATCATTGGTCACCTTGTGACCTCCAAGCTAACTCACACTAACATATATATAAATCACAATAGCCAATCATATTTGACCTATCATTGATCATCTCATGACCTTCGTGGCAACAACCACTTACTACATAAATCAATATAATATTATTCGATAGACAACAACGAACCAGGGCTAGGTCGGTATGGACCTTCACTGCCCAAACACCATAAAGTCATGGCTAGGCTCACACAGGAACCTCACTGCCCAATTACTACGATAAATCATAAGAATTACATTACAACAAAGTGTGTAGTAAACACACACTCAAACCACGTAGACAATACGTGTATATTACACCCTGGATGGTGTACCACACGTCTTCCACGTAAACCACATGTCCAACACATAGACATCGCACTTCTAGAGTGCCACGGGTGCCAACGCACCACACATACCACGTAAAGCGATTACGTACATTACATGTCGTTCACATAAAACATGCCCATTACATGAGCAGTATGCTCCAAGAGCATAACAAGTGCACTGGCTCACACCGGTCATCGTCATGCACACACAATCACACAATATTCATAACCAAAAGAGCTACGTAAACCACACTGCATGAGAACATGCAAGTTGGCGGCAACATCGACTGCCGCTTAAAGGAAATAGACGGCAAGCGATCTCGCCGTTTATATCCTGGCTGGTGATCTTGGCGGCAAGCAATCTTGACGCCAAGTTCTCCGGCCTAAAACCCTGCAGAAACCCTAATCCAGCTCTACAGGTTTTCCAACCGTTTAAACTACAGAAAAACATATAAAAACGGTTCCTTTAACATACTAGAACCCGGAATAACCCATTGCAACATGCTTTACACATTAAATTCATCAAACCACCCTTTAACCCCGCATGGTACGACTTGATCCGAAAATACAATAAAAATGCTGGTTCAAGTGATTAAGTCGTCTTTTAATGTTTCTAACAAGCTAACAGGGCTCGACCCCTACCTCAGAAACGCAATTAAACTCCTGAAGAACCTCGAATCACACCGGGACCCGGAAAACGTCCCACGAACACCGCGCTCCAATCCGTCATTCCCCGCCCAATCTGCCGCTAACACGCGCACCACGACCTTCCCACGAGCTCCCGCCAACCGCCAGAACTCGCGAAGAAGCTCAAGGGTGAAAGTGGGGGAAGAGGAAGGGAGAGTGAGGGGAAAGAACTGGGCTCGGGTCTGCTATAAAAACACAGGCGCCACAGGTTAACGTCAACCTCTGCGCCGCTAACAAAACCACCCCAGCTAGGCGTCCACAAAGCTCGACGCTAAGTTCATCAAACTCGACGTCCACATCGACGGACGCTAACACCATGTTAACGGCACACCAATGCCGCCAACACACAGTCGACGTCACCCACCTGGACGCCAACACACTGTGCCCAGCAAGCTGAACACCAACACGGACCCAAACCAAACCCGGTAAGGATCTAGTAAGAAACACACAACACTAATGGGCCTCACATTGGCCACCAAACCCACTAAACCTGGATCCACGGGGATCCGAAAAACGCGCGACGTTACATCTGGCGTCTATAAGGTCCAACGTTGTATGACAGAATGTCTTCAGGACCCTGCACATAATAAATACTAGAACAATAGACAGCTAGGGTGTCTCTTGGTGTCAGTAAACGTTGACGTGAGTATTCACCAAAATAATAATGCCAAATAGCTTGTTCTAAAAGACGTATTCAGAGTAAGCATGATAATGGACGATATCGTCTGCATGCATGCAGAGGTACGTTCAGATCTCATAAATGCAGGAGTGTCAGAGAGATATATACGTGGACTTTGACTAGTCAACGCTTCTTAGAGAAAAGAGAGTATCAAGTCGATGTAAGACATAAAATCGATAACTATATGACTTATGAAATCGTTATGAATAAGTCAGTTTGACCAAGTCGATACGAGTCATAGCAAATCGTTACATTGACTGAAGGATTCAATGTGACTACTTATCAAATCGTTACACAAAGCAAATCGTTGTGTTCAATGAAGAAATCGTTGTAAAACCCTTAACAAATCGTTGCAGAACGCAAGTCATTGTGTTCACTGAAGAAATCGTTATGAGTTCTGAAGAAATCGTTATGAAAAGCAAATCGTTACGAGTTCTGAAGAAATCGTTACGATGACTTATGAAATCGTTATGAAAAGATAATCGTTACGAGTTCTGAAGAAATCATTACGATTACTTAAGAAATCATTATAGCGAGCAAGTCGTTGCGAGTTCTAAAGAAATCGTTATGATTACTTATCGAATCGTTGTGGCGAGCAAGTCGTTGCGAGTTATAAAGAAATCGTTATGATTACTTATAGAATCGTTGCGACAGGCAAGTCGTTGCGAGTTCTAAAGAAATCATTATGATTACTTATAATTGTTGTGACAGGCAAGTCGTTACGAGCTTTAAAGAAATCGTTACGATTACTTAAAGAATCGTTACAGGATCGACTTGTTTGAAACAATATGACTTTCCAGTCTTATAAGGAAATCGTTAAAACACTTTTGAAATCGTTGTGACTTTCAACAGAAGTTGATGTGGACTTAGAAAAATGCACTTACCTGGCTTATTGACAGAAGTATTTAGTACTTACCATATGTGCTTGATTTTCCTTGTTTATTTCATGTGCTTAAGACTTATAGAATGCATGTTATAAAACTTTGATATAGTTTTGTTAATCACCAAAATAAATATATAATTAATTATAATTACATGGGGATGATCTGATCATCCGGGGGATCTTTAAAAGCAAAAGAAATTCAAGAGGAATCCCCAGATGCCGAGCAAGAAGATCATCCGCAGGAGACTCTGATTTCTGATAGACCACGACGGACTATTAAACCTCCAACGAGGTATGGTTTTGAGGATATGGCTTCATTTGCTCTTGTTTCTAGTTGTGGAGATCCAGGTTCTTTCAGGGAGGCAGTATCCAGTCCAGAACAAGATAGGTGGACGGAAGCTATGGTGGAAGAAGTGGAGTCACTACACAAAAACAAGACTTGGGAGTTGGTAGAGCTTCCAAAAGGAAAGAAAGCCATAGGTTGCAAGTGGGTCTATAGAAAGAAGGAAGCTACATCAGAAAAGGAAGGAGAAAGGTACAAGGCAAGATTGGTTGCAAAAGGATACTCACAGAAGGAAGGAATAGACTACAATGAAGTTTTCTCTCCAGTGGTGAGGCACACTTCAATCAGAATATTGCTGGCTATGGTGTCCCAGTTAGACTTAGAACTGGAGCAGTTAGATGTGAAGACTGCCTTCTTACATGGTGATTTGGAAGAGCAGATCTTTATGGAGCAGGCAGAAGGGTTCAAGGAAGTGGGCAAAGAGAACTATGTGTGTAAGTTAAAGAAGTCACTATATGGGTTAAAACAGTCACCAAGACAGTGGTAGAAGCGTTTTGACACATACATGTTGAGTATTGACTTCACTAGATGTGAGTATGACTGTTGTGCTTATTCCAAAACTCTTTCTGATGGTAGTTACATTTTCTTAATGTTATATGTGGATGATATGCTCATAGCTGCTAAGAATATGAAGGATATCAATAATTTGAAATCCTTGCTGAACAAAGAGTTCGACATGAAGGATCTTGGTGCAGCAAAGAAGATCCTTGGAATGGAAATCTATAGAGACAGGAAAGCAGGCAAACTTTGGCTCTCTCAGAGAAGGTACATCGAAAAGGTGTTAAAAAGGTTCAGCATGGAGGATGCTAAACCAGTGGGAACACCTTTGGCTAATCATTTCAGATTGTCAGTTGAACAAAGTCCAAAGACAAAAGAAGAAATGATAGAAATGTCCAAGGTACCATATGCAAATGTCGTTGGATGCTTGATGTACGCTATGGTGTGTACAAGACCAGACCTTGCACACGCAATAAGCATGGTAAGCAAGTTCATGTCAAACCCAGGAAAGGAGCATTGGCAGGTAGTCAAATGGGTGTTCAGGTACTTGCAGGGAACATCTGATTATGGAATTCAATATGGTGGAGGACATGAAAAGCTTACAGTTGTTGGGTATGTTGATTCTGACTATGCTGGAGAGATTGACAATAGAAGGTCCACAACTGGATATGTTTTCACATTGGGTGGAGGACCTATATGCTGGAGATCTATGCTACAGTCAGTGGTAGCATTGTCAACAACTGAGGCTGAGTACATGGCAGTGACGGAGGCAGCAAAGGAAACTTTGTGGCTGAAGGGTTTACTGGTGGAGCTTGGTGTGAGTCAACAAAGGGTTCAATTGTAGTGTGATAGTCAGAGTGCTATCTATTTGGCAAAGAATCAAGTGTACCATGCCAGGACGAAGCACATAGCGGTGAGGTTTCACAAGATCAGAGAGCTGATCACTACAAGTGAGATTGATCTAGTGAAGGTGCATACACAGAAGAATGCAGCTGATATGCTTACAAAGTCAGTCACAGTGGAGAAGTTCAAACACTATTTGGACTTATTACAGGTCGCTTCATGTTAACTTTGCCGAGATTGCTGTTACAGGTGGAGTTGCAAGACTGAAGTTCTTCAAGTGGGTGATTGTTCGCCAAGGTGGAGATTTGTTGAGATGTGGCTCAAATTCAGTGGGGCATCTTCGGGTCTGTAACAACAGTATGAGCAGGTGTTCCTCAGGTACAGTCGTGAAGGAGTGCGGAGGCCATTGATCTCCGCGGCACGGATCAAATCGGCGAGGTTCGGGCTGGGTCGGGTGGCACTAGACAGATCGGTCGACCGCTCTGGCCAGAGCGGTCGACCGACCAGTGCAGGGTGCGGCAGAAGACCACCCTGGGAAAAGCGGTCGACCGATTTGCCTGGGTCGGTCGACCGATTCTCAACCCAGCCCAGCAGGGGGCTAGTCCTGTTAAAAGCAGTCGACCGATTTGACTGGGTCGGTCGACCGCTTCCGGCGGGTCCAATTTTGGACAGTTTCCTCGGTTTGCTTCTTTGTATTTAAGGCCATGTTTTTGGCCTAGGGTTGTGGAACAATTCTTCATAGTGGAAAAGGCGGCTGTAGGGAGGTTGGGCTTCGTGGAGTAGGTTTGGCACATCACCAATCCGAACCACGTAAATCTTGTGTCTTGTCTCTTCTCCTTCTCTCTGTTTCTACTGTGTTTGTGTTTTTCATCTTGCATATGTCCGATCTCGAGCTTGAAGGTGAGGCATCAGAGGGCGTTTTCGCACAATAATTTTATATAGTGTAGTTGACGTAAGAATGTATAGATGATTACTCTTCCTATGGTTTCTTTTAGGCATCCCCGCAATCTAGTGGTACTGTATCTTTTGATCATCGGAACACCAATCCTCTGAATAGATCTATTCTTGCATCAGTGACAATTAGCAATCTTCTTAATCCACAGGTATGTTATAATGAATTTTTGTTGAATAATTAATATCTTCTAATTTTTTGTTCAGACTATGGTTTCTTAGCTCAAAAAATTCATCAATTCTTTCCGAAAATAGGACCTAAGTTAACCATCATTTAAGAACTTATCATTGTTGAATAAGTCTTCTTATTTTTGTTCTTTGAGTTATGAATTCAATTTGTATTATGTTTAAAGCTGTAATCCAACTTACACTTCTATTATTATCTAATATCTATTGAAACTGTACACATTTGTATGGATCATTTTAATTATGTATGTTGGATCCATCTTCAAATGTATAGACAAGAATTTAAAAATTTAAAACTATGATTAGGTCATTATTTACATTTCTCAATCATAATATACATGTTTGATATGTCAATATTTTCATATTCTCATATTTCTAAATCTGTCTTACACTTTCATGTCTATTTATTTACATATATCTTAAATCCCTAAATATTATTTGCTTCGCATCATTTACGTATACCTTGATTACTTAAACATTATTTGCCCTGAAGATAAAATATATGCATAAATATTTTCTGTGATAGGAAAATATTATGCCATGTTTCTTGAAATTTTTCGGATGATAGATAGAGTTTAATTACTTTCGCATGCACATTTTTATGTTAATCTAATTTAAATACATTTACTTTATATATTTTTTATGCATCCTATGATATTTTAAGATATGTTGTCTCTTTGTTAATTATTTTAATTATTATTTTTTAAATAAATATATAAAAATTTATTCATATAGTAGAAAATTAAACATAAGAGTTCCAATAAACAGGCGTCTGTCGCCCGATCAAGCACCGAAGCAGAATATAAAACAATTGCCAACGCCACTGTCTAGCTTATATGGTTGCGATCTCTTCTTTATATCAGAGCTACTTATCTCGCTGCCAATTTTGTATTTCATGCCCGAACGAAATTTATCGAAATAGACTACCACTTTGCTCGTGAACAAGTGGCGCAACGCCTGTTTACAGTCTCCTTCGTTTCTACGAAGGATCAGTTGGCTGATATACTTACCAAAGGGTTGCCCAATGCTCCACCTTCGCCCCGAGCCGCTCCGACCTGCCACACCTCTAGGCGGAGTACTCCGCCATGCAGCGGGCTCGATCGTCCCATGTGCCTCGATCGTGAAGCTCTTCTCATCCCTTCATAGCTCCCGTGCCACAGTTTTTTGGTGGCTGGCCAGCTTGGCGGACTCCATCATCTATCTGGAACAGCACCACTCACAAGTTATATATAGAGGACGGTCCGGCCTACAACTTGGTTAAAGAAGACAAATCCGAACAAATCTAGGACATGCACAAAGGAGGAGGAAGAGGAGGGGTGGGGTGGGGGAAAATCCCATGTGACCTAAGGCATGATGAGGTTGATTCTGTTGGGGATGTGGTGTCAGAGCCCGTGTTCCGATCTATCGGGTTTTATTTTTCCCGCTCGATCTAGGAGACCGTTTCACGGTTTCTGCTGGGATTACGTGGCAGTCAATGTTGGGTTTTACCCAATATTAGTGGTCCACTTGTATTGGGCCGCACATCGTAAGACACACCATTAGGTCCAGTTAAAGGAACATGTTATTGGGCTTAACCCATTAAGTGCCCAATTGGATCCTGTTATGGGTGGGATCCTGCTCAGGCCCATTGGGACTGGTCCCTCCTCTCTATAAATATGTGTGAGACTCCCCATCAGGTCATACACACAACTACAGTCACATAGAGAGAGGAAAACCAGATAGAGAGTGCAGCGGGTTACGTGTCTCTCTTCCCGACGTCCGTACGTTGATCGACTTCCGACGTTGTCTTCCTCTTCGCACGTGGGATGGCTTCCGCATCAGGTACACATCCCCAACATGTGGTATCAGATCCCGTGTTTCGATCTATCGGGTTTTATTTTTCCCGCTCGATCTAGGAGACCGTTTCACGGTTTCTGCTGGGATTCCGTGCGTCACTGCGGGTCTTTCCCTCGCCGGACGGCGCCGCCGGCGCTGCCTCCGGTCGGCGAGGGAGACAGGAGGAACCGCCGGTGTACGTGGCAGTCCCAGGTCTCCCACACCTGCGTTCTGGCCAGCCGCCGTGTAGGCTTCCACCGCAGGCTCGGAGGGGAGGCGGCTGGCCCCCCATCGTGCGGGCTTCTGTCGCACCGGGTGCTTCGCGAGCGGCGGGGAGGCAGTGAGGGCGCGGCGATGGGCTCCTCCCCAGCGCGGCAGGGGGCAAGGTGCCATGGGGAGGCTGGTAGGGCGCCGATGGGCACATGGTGCTGCCTCACCAGACTGCGCGGGGGGCGCGGCCCTGCCCTCGCGGACGGTTGCCGCTGGTGCAGTCTCCGGCCGGCGAGGGAGGCAGGGGCCGCCCGCCCCTTCCTGCGCTCACATCGGCCGACGACGGCGGTTTGCAGGGGGGCGGCGGCGGCCATGCCCTCGCCGGACGGCGCCGCCGGCGCCGTCTCCAGCTGGCGAGGGCAGCAGGGGGCCGCCGGCCCCTTCCTTGCGGCGGCGGCGCTCCCCTCCCCCTCCCATGCGATTAGGGTTGGAGATTAGGGGAAGAAGATGAGATAATTACAGTTTTACCCCTTGTTCTCATCTATTTGCTCTTTTACCCCGATTTCTTTAAGTTTATTGGATCCGATTTTGAATGGGTTTTAGTTTTGGATATTGGATTTGGTTAACGGGTTTGGATATTGGGTCATTTCAGAACCATTAAGGATCCATATCCGATACCATTAAGGATCCATATCCGATACCATTAAGAACCGATTTTTCAGTTACATGATATCCATTAAGTATCCAAAATTGCTTTTATGTCCTTTTAATTTGAACTGTTATGTAATAGGTATTTCTGCAAAACAGTGGATATAGAAGCAACTCTGGGGATATGTTTGCAATTCTGTGGTTATTTCTGCAAACAGAAAAGGACATTTATGTAACAGCATGCTTAAACTTGTGTTTTTAACCCAATTTAATTTAGTTTTAGCATGATTAAAATCTGTTTATGGATGATAATTATTGCAATAATCATTAGAGATATTCTTTTGAGTTTTACCTCATTGCAATTTTATTTATGCATGAATATCTCTGTTTTCAGATTGCAATAATTATTGTATTTATGTCTTTTGCTCATATTAAGAGTTACATTGATGCTATTATGAGTTTTGGTGAGATTTTTTGATTTCTAAATGGTTAGGTAGATCACCAAAGTGGCACTAATCATGAAGAATGATAAATTGTAAGCTCTCACCTTGCACTTTCTCCACACTTGCACAAGTAGGTACCTATTTCTTGGCTTGGATGAACTCTCCGTCGGATATTCCTTCTGTCGGACTAGTGACTCCTTGTGCAAGACCTCCGTAAGTCTCCTCTGGCCATGGATTCCCACATGGCCGACGAGCAGGTTGTACCATGAAGTTCCCCGGTGTTAGTGTGCACTCAATTAAGTTTTGATAGTATCAATGATGAGCATTATAGGTTGTTTGTTGTCATTTTAATTAGTGGGAAGGATATATCTGCATCCTGAATGTATAAGTAGATCACCAAAGTGGCATTATGCATGAAGGATAATGAATTATTCTCATTAAGAAATTAAAATAACATCAAACTTTGTGTTCTTGGCTTGAATGTGAAATTTAACTCCCAAAGGAGTATTTTATTTTCATGCCATGTCATGAATAGGATAGAATAGAATTTGTGTGCACGGAGACTATTGAGAGTATGTACCCAAAGGTACTCTCTCTTTACATCAAAGTGTATATAAATTTTAGTTCTATCACTTAAGTTATTTTCCTGGGGAGGTTGTCTACTAGCATGTTGTAATTACCGCCCAAAGGAGGAATTATAATGATGCATCAGGACAACTAGTTAAAGTAATTCATTAAGTTGTTAGAATTACTTTACTTCAGTTCACTGTCTCAAAACTTGCTATTCAGTCATGATTTATATGTGAGCATTTGGTTATTTTCAGGTTCTTCTCCGTTGTTTGCCCCTTTCACTGGTCAAGTACCGTATCTCAATGGGACAAATTTTACTGAATGGAAACAAAGGGTAATGTTTGCATTAGGGTGCATGGACTTAGATTTAGCATTACGTGAGGATAAGCCTGCTGCTATTACAGCTGCAAGCACTCAGGAACAGAAGACTCATTTTGAAAAATGGGAAAGGTCCAACCGCTTATGCCTTCTGTTTCTTCAGGGACATGTGGGGCAAAGCATTAAGGGATCTATCCCAGATAAGACCATAGCAAGTGAATTTCTTAAGGCAATTGAGGAACAATTTAAAAGTTCAGATAAAGCTAAAGCCAGCACTCTGATGGCTAAGCTTTCCTCAATGAAATACACTGGCAGTGGTAGCATTAGGGAACATATCATGATGATGAGAGATATTGCAGCACAACTCAATGTCATGGAGGTTACCATTTCAGACACTTTCCTAGTCCATTTCATCTTAAACTCTCTGCCAAATGAATATGAGGCATTCAAGATCTCCTATAACACACATTAGGCAAAGCGGTCTGTCAATGAATTGATGACCATGTGTGTTCAGGAGGAGGAGAGGTTAAAAGGAGAGAGGAACAATACAGTCATGTTTACTTCTCATAATGCTACTAGATTAGGAAAGAAGAAGGGTGTCCAGAAGAAGGGCAAGAAGAAGAACAAGTCAAAAGGCAAAATTGACAAGTGCTTCTTCTGCAAACAACCTGGACATGTTAAGAAAGACTGTCTGAAAAGGAAGGCATGGTTTGAAAAGAAAGGTAATTTCTCATCTTATGTTTGTTATGAGTCTAATTTAGTAAATGTTCCTAAAGATACATGGTGGATTGACTCAGGTTCTACTGTGCATGTTGCCACTTCTATGCAGGGATTTCTTTCCCAAAGGCCTCCGAATGAGGGTGAGCGAAGCATCTTCTCAGGAAATAAGACGCGCTCACAAGTCAAGGCCATAGGGATTTATAGGATTATTTTGGGATCAGGATTTGTTCTAGATTTGAAAGACACTTTTTATGTACCATCTTTTAGTAGAAATTTGGTTTCAGTATCAAAACTTGATTCAGAAGGTTTTCGTATATGTCTTGGAAACTCTTCATTTGAATTAATAAAGGATTCTGTTGTTATTGGTACTGGTTCTTTATCTGATGGTTTATATAAATTGTGTCTTAGCAATGTAAATGAACAATCTCATCATATCCTGCATACTTCAGTTGTTGGCAACAAGCGTGGTAGAGTTAATGAAAACTCATCTAGTTGTGGCATAGGAGATTGGGTCATATCTCCATTAAGAGGCTTAAGAGGTTAGTGGGAGAAGGAGTACTTCCTACTCTAGATTTCACTGACTTTGAGATATGTGTTGATTGCATAAAAGGAAAGCAAACACACACGCCTAATAAGGATGCCACTAGGAGTTCTCAAGTGCTTGAAATAATCCATACTGATATATGTGGTCCCTTTCCACCCTGTTTGTCTGGCGAAAGGTACTTTGCCACCTTTATAGATGACTATTCTAGATTCATGTATCTCTATTTACTTCTTGAAAAGGCAGATGTCTTCAATGCCTTTAAGGATTTCAAGAAGGAAGTGGAGAAACAATCAGGAAAAGTAATCAAAATAGTCAGGTCTGATAGAGGTGGTGAGTATTATGGTAGGTACACTGAGATGGGACAAAGGCCCGGACCATTAGCAAGATTCCTTAAGGAGGAGGGTATTATACCACAATATACTACCCCTGGCAGTCCATATCAGAATGGAGTTGCAGAAAGAAGGAATCGAACGCTTAAAGAAATGGTCAGGACAATGTTAAGTCATTCTACCTTACCCTTGTCCTTGTGGGGGGAGGCCATTAAGACAGCTGCACACATAGTGAACAAGGTTCCTACGAAGGCTGCACCTAAGACTCCTTTTGAGCTATGGTGTGGTAGGAAACCTTCAGTAAGCTACATGCGCACATGGGGGTGTCCAGCTGAGGCCAGACCATACAATCCACAAGAAAAGGCTTTTGATCTCAGAACAACCAGTGGATTCTTCATTGGTTATCCAGAGAGATCAAAGGGGTATAGGTTTTATTGTCCATCACATGTCCCCATCATTATAGAGACAGATAAGGCAAGATTTCTTGAGGATGGTGGAGTCAGTGGGAGTGGACCTTCTCGAGAGATTTCTTTTGAGGAGTTACAGGATCAGGCTGATATACCTGTAGCAACTGACAACTTTGTTCCCATGTTCATTCCTCAGAATGACATTGTTGGGGAACAAGAAGTTGTAGTTGGTCCACCTCAAGTGACTCCACAACCAGTAGATATCGCACATGTTGACCAACCACCTCCTCAGGTGGATCAGGGGCCAACAATACGTCGATCTCAGAGAGTCAAGAAACCTGCCATATCTGATGAGTTTTTAGTGTACCTACAGGAAGATGGTTTAGACAGGGGTGATATTGATGATCCAGTGACGTTTTCACAAGCCATGGAGAGTGAAAAATCCACCTATTGGTTTGAAGCCATGAAGGAAGAGCTTGACTCAATGGCTAAAAATCAAGTCTGGGAACTCGTCAACTTACCAAAAGGGTCCAAACTTGTTGGATGCAAATGGGTATTCAAAACTAAAGTGGACTCTAAAGGTAAAGTTGAGCGATATAAGGCCAGATTGGTGGCTAAGGGTTTCACTCAAAGGGAAGGTATTGACTATGATGAGACTTTCTCTCCTGTTTCTAAGAAGCTCTCATTCAGGATAGTCATGGCCTTGGTGGCTCATTTTGATTTAGAGTTGCACCAAATGGATGTGAAAACGGCATTTCTTAACGGGGACCTAGATAAAGAAGTGTATATGGAACAACCTCACGGGTTTCATGTTGAAGGGAAAGAACACTTGGTATGCAAATTAAAGAAATCCATCTATGGACTTAAGCAAGCCTCCCGTCAATGGTTCATTAAGTTTAGTGAGATCATACTGTCCTTTGGGTTTAAGGAAAACATTATTGATGAATGTTTATACCTAAAGGTCAGTGGGAGTAAGTTCATTATCTTGCTTTTGTATGTAGATGACATCTTGCTTGCCAGTAGTGATCTTGGTTTATTACATGAAACAAAGACTTTTCTTTCTGAAAACTTTGAGATGAAAGATTTAGGTGAAGCTCAATATGTGTTGGGCATTGAGATCACCAGGGATAGACCATCTGGCACTTTAGGTCTTTCCCAAAAGGCTTATATCTCAAAGGTTTTAGAAAGATTTAACATGCAGTCCTGCGCACCCGATAAGGTACCCATTGTTAAAGGTGATAAATTCAGTAAATTACAGTGTCCCAAGAATGACTTAGAAAGGAAGCAAATGGAATCTATTCCTTATGCTTCAGCCGTTGGGAGCCTGATGTACCTTCAGACTTGTACACGTCCAGATATAGCGTTTGCTGTGGGTATGCTCAGCAGATACCAGAGTGACCCAGGCATAGATCACTGGAAGGCTGCCAAGAAAGTCATGCGTTATTTGAAAGGCACAATGGATTATATGCTCACATATAGAAGGTTAGATCAGCTGGAGGTCATTGCATATTCTGATGCTGATTTTGGTGGCTTCCTTGACACGAGGAAGTCCACGTCAGGCTATGTGTTCCTCTTGGCAGGGGGAGCCATTACCTGGTGCAGTGAAAAGCAGAGTGTTACAGTGACTTCCACTATGACAGCTGAGTTTATTGCTTGTTTTGAGACTAGTGGTCAGGCCATTCAGTTGCGAAATTTGTTCACAGGTCTACCATTTATGGATTTTATCTCATGGCCTATCAAGATCTACTGTGACAATTCCGCTGCAGTTTTCTTCTCTAAGAACAATAAAGCATCCAAGGGTGGTAGAGCCTTGGATATTAAGTATTTTGCTCTTAGAGACAGAGTGAGGAATCATGAAGTGTGTATAGAACATATTGGGACAGATCTTATGATTGCTGACCCTCTCACTAAAGGACTACCTGCTAGCGTCTTTTGTAGTCATGTGATTCGGATGGGTCTTGTAAGCTCTCTCGATATGTTATAACACTTTCAGTTGACATTATGTTGTTATTTGTGATCACATCAATGTCATGATTCTTCTATTATTTTCTGCCTATTCCATTTATTTGTGTATACATGTTGGCTATGGTTTGGCAGAATGCATACTTAAGTGGTGACCAGCAGATAAACATTAAGTTTGAGTTTATCTATGATTTCAGGTTTGATGTTCAATTGTAGTGAGTTGGTGGCATTGTGGTACATGGAAGGTGGTGTGTAATTTGAATGCATTTACCGCCATGACCCATGTCATTTGATTTACTATATTTGAACTCTTCAGGTTCCATTAATTGGAGTGGTGTGTGGTTTTGGTTTTAATCATGCGCGCATGTACCGTGTTTTTCCCTTCAGGTGCAGGCCCAAGACATCAAATCTTCAAGAGTCCTTTTAAAACTATATCAGTCTATATTATATGTATGTTTTCAAAGGAAGATTTGATGTACTTGTGACAAGTTGGACCAAGTGGGAGAATGTTGGGTTTTACCCAATATTAGTGGTCCACTTGTATTGGGCCGCACATCGTAAGACACACCATTAGGTCCAGTTAAAGGAACATGTTATTGGGCTTAACCCATTAAGTGCCCAATTGGATCTTGTTATGGGTGGGATCCTGCTCAGGCCCATTGGGACTGGTCCCTCCTCTCTATAAATATGTGTGAGACTCCCCATCAGGTCATACACACAACTACAGACACATAGAGAGAGGAAACCAGACAGAGAGCGCAGCGGGTTACGTCTCTCTTCCCGACGTCCGTACGTTGATCGACTTCCGACGTGTCTTCCTCTTCGCACGTGGGATGGCTTCCGCATCAGGTACACATCCCAACAGATCATCCTCCTACGAGCAATATATAGCCACCTCACAAACAGTAGCATCGATGGCCAATGTGATTAATGCTGGTTGAAGGCCTAGCGATCACAATGCGAATTCACTCCAGCTCCGTACATTAAGAGTACTCTACCTAGCTAGTTATATAATCAGCATGCAGCTGGTTAGCTCTGATCAATGGGTGTCCAACTTATCATCGATGTTTATATCTACACTTGATCAACTATATATATATATATGTTAATTTGTAGAACAAGTACAACTCGATCCCCACCCCACTTCCGTTTGCCCGATTAATTAATTTGTTCTAACCTATATTAATTAATCTAGAGAGAGAGTTGTCTTGCGCTAGGCCATATATACTTGACCATATACTTCATATATATATATATATGGTATGACAAGGTCAGATTTCACTATATATCTTGGGTACGTATAATCAAGGATATATATATGCATGGCCTACCAATTTTAATAAGTAAATTAACCTCACTGATCAGGTGTGACACTAAAATCTCAATAAGTTCTAGCTAGCACCAGAATCGGTAATTACAGGCTCACAAATTAATACCTCTCAAATTTGGTTAATTTTTTTAAATATTCGATCGATGACGCGCGATATAAAAGGGCTCATTAATTTGATAGGAAAGTCAGAATCTGGAATTGAATGGAACTCGTGGGAGACAAATTATATAACTTTTAACACCTCATGACGAGGTACTCCAAGTTGATTGATATATATATATCTTACATAACGTGCATAAAAAGTGGGGAGATCACTAGTACTGTAATTTAATTAAAACAAGAAATTAAGTGATTAATAATGTTGATATTACCCCCAACTTCTACTTGTATATTGATTTGTGTACATGTATATTAATGGTTCGTCATAGTTGCCGGCCATCATGATTATCCTCTTCTTAATCATTATCACATGACCTATTATGTCTTATCTCAATATATATGTCTTCTATATGATTTCGTCGTTTGCTTTTGATGCGCATCAATCAGTACCCTGCAGGATACCAAATTAACGTCCATATAATATACATTTGTAGTTCTTCTGTTTAATTAATAATATAGTACACGATGTCTAATTTTATTATGTATAACAGATTATTTAACTAATTAAAACCCTCATAAGAAAGAAGGATAATTTCGTTGGTTGAACGGATATATGTAATCTTGCGGTTACGTACATACTAGGGATGGATGGCTACTTATAAATAATCTTCTTCACAGATATAAATTACTTTATTGAGCAGATGGAGCAACCTTGTACATGAGATGAGAACAAAAGGCAAACATTCTTCTCGGCTGCACACATGCACCTTGTTAATTTTCTTTTTAATTACTTAAAATGTCAAAAACTCCAAATTAGTTTTTTTATTGTTCATTATAATCCAAAAATGGAGTAAATCTCAAAGATAACTTGAATCTTTTCATAATTAAAACCTACTGGTTGTAAAAGCTGCAAGCGGCCGGTGATCTTCCTTTTTTTTTTTTTTCCTTTCGTCAAATTCACAATTAGCCAATTTCTTTTATGTTTTCCGTTGTATGAGATAAAGAGTTGGTGATGGGTTCTGCAAGATCTATTAGATAAATCGCCCCATCCGGGAATGTGATCTATTATACACGATATGTCTATAATTCCTAACATGTCAATTTGGCTCAGTTTCAACAAACTATATATGCACCACTAGTTAGAGACCATATATTACCAAAGAAACATAGTATAAATTAAAAAAGCTAGCTAGACACATTATTAAATTTTGCAATTTCTAGAATTCATCAATAAAGTTCATTGCCGCAATAATGTTCTATATATACAAGAATCAATTCTTTCAAACAATCGCGTGTGGACTAGTGCCAATAACAATAAATCCTCCTACGAGTATAGGCTCCTCCCAAACAATAGCTAGCAGAGATGGCCAATTTCATTGCTAATTAAGGCATATCACAATTAGGGGTGTAAACGAGCCGATACGTTTGATGAGTAGTTCGAAGCTCGACTCGATAAAAACTCGGTCCGACTCGTTTATTTAATTAACGAGTCGAGTTTGAACAAAAAAAAAAAACTTGATTGATAAATGAATCGAGTCTGAACACATGTGAGATCGGCTCGATTATACTCGTGAACAGCTCGTTTAAGAGCTCATTAAGAGCTTGTCTAAGTACTCGCTAACACTTCGTTTGAATATTTCTTTAAATATAATAAGTATATATTGATATAAAAATATTTATTTGTTTTTATAAAGTTATTATTACAATATAAAATATTTATGAGGGATAAAATGTCATAGACTAAATCCACTGTATATATACACAAATTATGCAAATGAGGGTATATACACAAATCATGTAAATAGGGGCATGAACACAAAATTTAGTGTTGCAAGGTCCACCAACATATCAAGCATCTTCTTCCTCCCAAGACCGACCTGCATAATAGGTGAGCCCCCCGGTAGGGCCGAGGGGCATGTTGTCGGCCACTGGCATCTCCGGCGACAACTGTGGACCATCCGTTAGTGACAAACAGTGCTCTCGGCGGCCGTAGTACTATCACCGACGGTGCAGAAAGGGGGCTCTGGGCAGTGTGCGAAGGAGAGTTGTAGCACCGCCCCTACCTTGTCGCGCACCAACCCTCTCCCTTGCGGTGTCTATCTATTAATCTCATATTGCTTGTGACGTTATAAATATATTTCAAACATTATATTAAAATAGTTAAATTAAGTAACTTATCAAAACTATTGAGATATGAGTTTTAAATAAGATAAATTTAGGTCTTATAAACGATCAATTTTTTACTTATAAATTGGATTGGACTTATATATACGGACTCGCAAATTCAATTAAGCTCGTTAAGATACTCATTAAGGGCTCGAGCTCGAGAGTATTTAAACGAGTCGAGTTTGAACAGACATTTTCAATACTCGATATAGTTCGAGCTCGGCTCGAACTCGATTAAAAATTAACAAACAGAGTTTGAGTAGCATACTACTCGGCTCGACTCGGCTCGTTTACACCCCTAATCACAATGCTCCAGTTCGGCTCTGTCGCCACTTATAACGACTGATTAGCGACTAATTTTATGCGGTCGCTGTGTAGCAACTCTAAATTCTTAAATTCGATAAATAAATTTAAATTACAAGAAAATGTGAATAATAAAAATCTATTAAGTAAAAATTAAGTGATGGGTTTACACTAAGGGTCTATGTATGAACTAATGAGCCCAAAAGTTAGAGCCCATTGTTGGATTGGAGATAATTAAGTCTAATTTCGTGATTAATTTATTAATAAATTAAAAAGAGTTAAGATAATCACTATTTTAACTCATAAATATCCTAAAAAGAGTACTTCCTCATAAACCCCTAGTCAAATGGAAGGATAAATGCTAGGAAAATGTGAGATAAATATAGAAAATTCGGAGTTGGATGAGAGGAAGGAGTTTTAAGTGTTTTGGAAACTTAAAACATACAAATACGTCTCCATTTCGCCTCTAGCCGACCCCCTTGGAGCTTGGAGGACGAGGAGGAGGAGGAGCTCTTGGATGTGGAGATCGTGGAGAAGAAGGCTAGGAACAAGGGATCTTCAAAGTTCTTCACTTTCTTGCCCTAGGATTTCAAGCGTTCAAAGGAGGCAATCAATACAAGAAATGTTAGCTCTGCCTACGAAAGTTTCTTACGGTTCAGTATATTCGTAAGCTATTCGTATGGATAGGCATATCTATACTAACAAACTGTACCTATCGTAAGGATATCAGACGAATTTTGTTCTTGAACTTTTAAGATATACCTATCCCTATGACATGATACTGTAAGCATATAACAAAATCATATACTTCCGGAGCGTGTTACAATAAGAATTAATAATAGGTATAAACATCATCCGAAATTTTCCCTTATAAAAAAAATTCAAAACACCCTCCAAAACTTTTCACATCGCGGCAAACATTCTCTCTACACTCGAAACATCCGCCAAATCTTCCCCCATTCGAGAACACCCCCAAGACCACACCACCCCCGCGCCTAGCCGCCCACGCTGCGTGATCCCCCCTCTTCCCCTCACCTACGCCGCCGACGATCCCCCCCCCCCCCCCCTTCCCCTCACCTACGCCGCCGACGATCTCCACCCCCTTCTTTTGTTCTTTTAAGCTTGCTGCATTTCGGTTATTTTCTTAGATTTCATATGAACATCTGCCTCCCTTGATGAGAGATCCGGTAATTACCTGTTTGATCTCATTCTCAAATTCCTCAAGGTGGAATTGGAACTCGGAGGGAGAGGAGGCGGCTGGAGTTCGGTCAGAACACGAGTCAAGCGCATGGCATAGGTCATGTGCGATGCAGTCAGACGACTTGAGGAGAAGGGTGACTTTGGCGAAGGAGGTACACAGCAGGGTGCCCCCGGCCCCCATGGACGCGACATCCTTGGGGGCGCTCCAGTTCAGCTTGTGAAAGACGGCACCGCCTAGGGCGGCAATGGATTCTTGGACTGCAGACTCCAGCTCCGGAAAGAAGGGGGCCTCAGAAGGGGGCGAGGCATCAGAGTCGAGGTCGGAATCGGAGGATTCATGGTCACTGTCGTCGGGGTCCGAAAGGGTAGTATCGTCAGAGAAGGGGTCGCGGGAGTTGAGGTGGCGAGGGAGGGGGTCGAGGCCGGAGGCAGAGGCAGGGAGGAGGAAGGGGCCATCATCCTGGAGGAGGTAGCGGAGGAAGGGGGCGGGGATGGGGTGGATTAAGGTTTTGATGGAGTGGCGACAGAAGCGGGGGTACCAATCCCCGATCTAGCACCGCAGCAGCTCTGCCTCCTTCATATCCTCGCACGGGGGGTGGACGGGGGGAGGGGGGGCGGCGGCGGCGACGACGACCGCTGTTATGTTGGGAAGGGGAGGGGTTCCCGTGAAGGAGCAGCGGCAGCTGCGCTGGGAAACGATGGATCGCTGAGAAGGGATGACGGCGGCTACTGCTTCTGTTGCGGCATTGGAAGAAAAGGGGAGGCGGCAGTGCGCCTTCATCTACTGTTGCTACTGCTGGGAAGGTTCCTTCTACATCTGGTGGCTCTCCTGGACCTGTTGCTCCAGCTCACTACGCAGGGGCCCCTGCTCTTGCTGGTGCTTAGTCGCCAGTCCTGGAGCCAACCTTTGCCCCTTGTGCACCCCCTCCTCATGCTGCTGTTGGCCAAGCTCCCTCTCCTACCAGTGGGCGACCCTCCTTTGCTCAGGTGCTCCTAAATTCTCTCAGGCCCCTCCTCATGCTGCTGCTGGCCAAGCTCCATTGCAGGTCAATAATGTAAAATTAGTTCTATGTATGCTAACTTTCCTCTACCCACTTTGAAAAGTTATTTTGAGTTGATTTTAGCACTTCTAAGCAATCACCACTAGTCAGTTTCTTGACTTAAAATGAGATCCTTGGGATGTCATTAGATTTTCAATTTTTTATTATTTGCAGCGTTGAGCATTTTGTTTGTTTTTCCATTTTTTGGAGGTGGATAGTACCACAAATTCCATTAATGATTAAAAAACAGGTTGTAATATTTATGGACATAAATGGTTGTACAAGTGATGAAAGAAGGATTGCAGTTAAGTTGCAAGTTTGTTATCAGTACTCATTTGGGATAATTCCATAAAATGTTCTTCTTATGAATTCAATTCAATTGCATAAAATGCTCACATGAAAGTCTGTAGCCTATTTAGTATGGTCTTTAAGGTTATTTATCTTCTGCGTACAGATATCTTGCAGCCAGGCTGGCCCTTGGATGGCGAATCCATTTGACCCAACACCTTTTAAGAACTTATTTGAAAAGAAATGCTTTCTACAAGGTATGCTCTTTTTCATATTGATGGAATAGGGTGTACAATGCCTTCCTTAGATCCTTTGGGTCCTTCAGTAGATCTAGAATGTGCTGATACCAGTGGCAGAAGGTTTATGATGTCAATGATGATGATTTAACAATATTTTCTTTTTACAACATTGGTGGGCTTTTCTTGCTCATTTTTCTCTTAATGAGCTGAGTGCTGTTATTGTTTACCTTGCCTCACCATGAAGATATTTTTCTTTAGAAACCCATCTGTATTTCATTCTGCCGGTATTTCATATGTCGGGTAGAAATATTGATGCAGACCAGAGAATAACACATGATGTGGAGAAACTGACAACCAATCTGTCAAGCTTAGTAACTGGAATGGTTAAACTGTCAGCCGACATTCTTTGGTAAGTCTTTTAATTATATGTGTTTTCCAGTATCCATATTATTTTGTTCATCTCACAATCTAAATGATTGTTGAAATTTTCAGGTTCACATGGAGAATGAAACTTTTAACTAGTCAGAGAGGAGTTGCAATATTATATGCATACATGCTACTTGGCTTGGGATTCCTGAGGAGTGTTGCACCAGAATTTGGTGATCTAGCAAGTAAAGAACAACAGCTTGAGGGAACCTTTAGGTAAGGTCAATTGTTCCCTACTTGACCAATTGAGTATTGCTGCATCTTTCTGAGTTTTCTATTTTGCCTCAGGTTTACTGTATACTATTAATTAATCCCATTCTTTACTAACTAATAGTCTTTTGAAAAGTTAATTACCCATTTTTGACATTTATTTATCTAGGTTCATGCACAATAGGCTTCGTACCCACGCTGAATCAGTTGCTTTCTTTATCGGAGGCTCTCGTGAAAAGGCTGTAAGATACCTGGACCGGCCACTTAACAGTGGATCTCATATATTATAATCGTTACTTTTGGAGGAAGCATGCAATCCTAAAAAAATAACCTCCCTCTACTATTTATATGTTTTCCTCTTCATCATGTCAGACTTCACGATCTCATTATATCATAACCTGTGGTTGTAAATCATCCTACACATATTCTGAATATGTTTCTCATTGATTGTTGAAGTGGCAGCTGTAGTTGCTGCCGCTTACACAGAGAATGTGCTCTCCCAACCCCCTCCCCACACGTTTCTTTTTGGTGTTAAAGTTCTTCACCGTTCTCCTCTGTTTCATAAGCATTTACTTTTCCCTATGGTTCCTGTTTTTGGAATGACTATCAATAATAATTGATCTTTGGTGTTCTGCACAAATGAAGAGACTGATCCTCTAACAGGCTTTGCTACTAAATAGATGGTTGATTGAAGGTTCAGGGAATTGCTTGACCACTCTAAGATGCTGTTGAAGAAAAAGTGTCTCTATGGTATTCTGGACGACTTCATCACAAAGCAGCTTCCTCACAATGTAACTTGGGGACTCAATTTGTTGTATGCTATGGAACACCAAGGAGATCGTGCACTTATTGCCACACAAGGTGCACAAGGAGAAGCTGTTAATGCCTTCTTTACTCAAAATGTTCTCTAACTGTCTCACATGCTGATTTGTTTACAGGGCAATTGGATGCATTGCGCTTCTTAGCTTCTGTAGTGTCACAAAGTTTTCTGGCTTTTGGGGACATCCTTGAGTTGCATAGGAATTATCTTGAACTTACTGGTGGAATCAATCGCATTTTTGAACTTGAGGAATTTCTTGATGCTGCCCAAAATGGTAAAATATGATTACCCTTATTTCTATATTTATGTTTCCAATGCATTTATTTGATCAAAAAAATGTTCTCTTGTGATCAGATCACCACTTCCTCACACATGAACTGTCAAGTGTTTAGGACTAGTTGCAAACAAAGGAAGTGCAATCCTATTTCTGTCTGTATGTATATGGTACTTAGTACAGGTCCTGCAGTGGGCAAACTTTTAGTTGTGGACCTGTGGTTTATAATTGCTGTGAGAAGCTTTGTAGCACCTAATTCACTCTAGTACTTCCACTGTCTGCATGTCTGAATGTTGCTTGCTAGATTGCTGCTTCATCAGTTCATCTATACACATCCATTTTGCTTGCTCAGTATTCATGTTATTTTTGCATCATTAATCTGATGAAGATCATACAAAAAGCACTATTGTAAATGAATGTTACTCATAACTATTTGATATGCAGATATCCTTCTCTCTAATGAACAAGAATTATCCTTTCAAAGGAATTTTATTGCTGCTGACAATACTATTTCATTTTCCCAAGTTGATATTATTACCCCAGGTGCTTAATGGGGTAAGCTTTGATCTATTAGTCGATGAGTAGAAGAAGCTAATATTTCTTGTAACTGAAAGTTACTGATGTTTATTATATTCACATGCTGATGATCAGGTTCACCATTGGCTGCAGTCACAGTAACAATCAGTCCTAGGGTTTTATTGTTAAATATAATCTTTAAAAAAATAATTAAAAAAAAAAAACAAAACAAAACTGACCGAAACCAGTTTCTGTTTTTGCTGAAACTCTCATCCATGCTCTGCTCTTACTTTTCAAGGACCATTAGAAATGCTAATCATTTCTACTGTCCTTGGCTTTTATGCAGGTATTGAAGGAATGTACGCTATTGTCAAAATAAAAAGAAACATATTGTCAAAATAAAAATATAACCCAGAACTGCTTTGTATAATTAATTAACTTTGTTAATTGTCTAATGTTGACATAATTCTCCTTATGTATGGATATTCTAATGTTGACTTAATTCTCTTTATGAGAGTGCTGTAATGATTGTATTCATTCCTGATTGTTTTCTTATTCAAATTGTAGGAGAAAATTCGAGACATTAAACTGACACAGCACTCAAGCACATCAAACTCAATTGCAAGCGTGGGGGATGCTTATGAGCAAGTTCTGGGAAGGGACAGAATTGGAAGAGTCTGTGGCATAGGCACAGACCCTATCCCAAAGAGGTAAAAGGATAATTGATCTTCACCTTCACCTCCATCTTATAATGAAATAAATAAGATTTAGCATGAGCCTGCTGTTGCAGTTGGTTTAGCCCAGCTGAGCAGATCTTGAGATCAATTTAATGTTGAGAAATTATCTTCTTTAGCCCATTTTTTTATTAAGCATATTGTGCAGTTTGAAATGAGAAGTATAGTGTTGCTCTTGTAGTTCGTCAACTGCAACCTGTCTTGGTCCAAGGAGAAAGTAAGTTGACTGATACTCTCCCTGATGTGTAATTGATTTGGACAAATCACAAATCTCCTCCCATTACATGTGAACAATTTGATGGGTTAACACTTAACTTCCTCTTCTGAACATATCTTTGGCACTAATATGTGAATGTGAACAATTTGATGGATTTGATATTTTATGTGATGATTTACTTTCACCAACATTAATGTTTGTTAACTTTAATGTGTTTTATATTTTTAATGTGTTGTGTATTGTGAATGAGTGGGTGTGAATGTGTGTGTGGATGTGAATGTGTGGATGTCAATGTGAATGTGGATCTGAATGTTCTGTGAAGGTGGATATGAATGTGGATGTGGATGTGAATGTGTGGATCTAAATGTAGATGTGTATGTGTTGATCCAAATGTAAATGTGACTATGGATCCAAATGTATGTGAATGTGGATCCAAATGTATGTAATGTGGATCCCAATGTATGTGAATGTAGATCCAAATGTATGTGATGTGGATCTCCAAATGCAGTAATGTGGATCTCTAAATGTAGGTGAATGTGGATCTATTTGAATACATTACTATTTTTTTTTCCTGAAACAAAACTGCTTATGGTGTACGTGGCCGTAGGGAAGCATACTTCTGGTTTACATAGCCGTAGGGATGTACGCAGCTGTAACTGAGTCTATCCTTACAAAAATTATGACTATGGTTTACATAGCCGTAGGAGAAAGAGGATATCCTTATGGTGTTACTTACGGCTACAAACACTATGAGTAAAGTTCTATAGTTACGGCGTTTAAAACACCGTAGCCCTAGGCCTTTGCCGTCGAACCTTAGCCGGCGAAACCCTATCGTAGGGTAACACCGTAAGCGAACGCTATGCTTACGATTTTTGGTTCTCTACTTACGGTGTTTGGACGTAAGTAAAGCCTGATTTTCCTGTAGTGAATCTCTCAAGCAAAAATGAAATTAACTTTGACCATAGGTAGACCATGTTACCATCTTCGAAAGCCCCATATTTTCCTCAATTTTCATCATGTCATTCATGAGTATTTCGTGCTCAAAGTTCTGTTAAGAACATGTACCCAACCTGACTTGTTCACCTTAAATCCCTGTTCATACATGATCTTGTGCCCTATGAGTTTTATATTACATGCTACATGATGTCAGGAGTACAATGACACCATTTTTCCCAATTTCTATCAAGAACCCTTTTCGAATTTAAATGTTTTCCATCACTGTGTCAGATTTTATGTTCATTGCGAAGAACCTATTAATAGCATGATCATACCTTGTCAGAAATCTAATTACTCTTTACTTGGGACACCTCTACATGTCTAGTTTCTTTTAAAACTGATTTCATGATTTTTCATCATGTATACAATTTTATATCCATTTTAAAGACCACTGTGTCAAGCCCTTGGTTGCATGGACCGCAACCCAAAGAGACCTGACCCACTGTCAAAGCTCGGGCCGAGACCTTGAGAATGCGACGACCCGATAGGTCGCGTTCTCAATCGAGTCGCGACAAGGCCTCATGTCGCATTCATAACGCGACGGGTCCCTGAGTCGCGATCTTCAGATCATGTCGGTCTCGACCTAAACGCATCGCCCCGACACGCCGCGATGAGAACCTCGTCGTCGGGTTGGTGTCTCGGCTGAACCAGATCGTGTCGGCTCGACACGTCGCGACCATAACATGGTCGTCGCGTCGGCCCAGTCTGTCGCGACTTGAACGCGACGCTGGCTGACGTCGCGACATGACTGTCTTTCCAGAAACTCTAATCATCATGTTAATCATGAATCCTGCAATGTATTGTTGCGAACAGTGACGACATGTTAATATATAATCGGTAATATTCACATGATTTCTATTAATTAAAAGGTGTGTGCACAACTATCTCTTGCTAACTTGATTCTCTTACACATGCACACACTACACATGAATCTTTGCCATGATACCTTACCAAAATATCTTAATAAACTATCTGGTAATTAAGTGCAATTATTCATGTAAATTCCTTATTTATTTTAAATAGATTGTCTTCGTTTTAATCTCTTGATTTAACACTGTTATCGCGTCTCTCTGCCTTCGAGCACTCAAGGAAAGACGGACAACGTTTCCTTACACACTTCTCTTGGCTTGGACAACCTCTCCGTTGGGAATACTCCTGACAGGACCAGGAACTCCTTGTCGAGGCCTCCGTAAGACTCCTTGGCTTTGGCGGACGTCTCTTACCAACGAACAGGTTGTATCATCAATACATGTTTTGCCCTTAGGGATCAGCATGATCCAATGGCCTTAGATTGTTCTCTCTTACATTGAGATCACGTCAGACCTCTGGTCTGTGTTCGTAGCATGACTATTGGGCGGCTAGTGACTTCCACCGGGCTACCGGCACATGATCATGTGTGTTGTGCAACTGTTCCTATCGCATGTTTATCGTTGTTTTACGAATATGTCCCTAGATCTCATCTATTATCCTTATTCTCTCATCTATTCACGTTCTCTCTATACTCTCGTCTATTCTTCAATTACTCTCTCTATTCTTGGTACTCTATTTGGCCATCTAATTGATTGTCTTAGATAAAAAACATGATCAATGTCATGCAACATTATAAAGGGCCCGATCTAGTCCTGGGAGGTGCGCCCGAAAGACTATTACTCACGGGGGTTCAATGATCAGGGTGTTCAACATGCATCCAAACGCATGACTCTCAAGATTTAATCGAAGACAATCAATCAAAATACTATAATCCTTCGGTTGACAAGAAGATCGACCAAACCTGCTATCGCGACTAGTGCACTTTTGTGCAACCATATATGCTATCTCGTTATATGGCCAATCCCTTATCATGCTGTTATGCTATTTTCATGTGAACGTATTATCATGCTCTTGCTATCATGTGACATTACTCTCTTGACTATACTTGATCGTTCTATCTAGTTATCCTGCTTACAAGACATTAATCACTTAAAGCATGCATGTTCACATGATATATTAAGTCCTACTAAGGTAGTCGGCCAGAGGTGTGAAAGTAGGCTGATCTTTCCGACTGAACCGTCGGATCAAACAACGCCAACGTTCCGCCTGAGAAAGAAGGGACGTCAGCCTATGCCGTCAGTGAGGTCGGCTAAGCCTGAGGATTCAGCCGACCTGCCGGGAACTCCCGTATCACCTTGCATTTTACTTATCTGTTGTGGTTGTGTGAATAAGTGAGGGCTCTTCACTTCTGCTGCGATGTTTGTTCTATTAATTAGTTTAAGATGTTCTTATGGGTATGGTGTATTGCATTTGACTTTTTCCAGATATTCCTAGTGATTCATATGGTGTCATATTGTCTTATTAAATCATTGATCTAGACTTAAAATTACGTATATTTTTTTGACCACTACTGACCTGTTGTCTTTTGCCTATTGTGTTTTTTTTTTTTGGTAGGTTTCTCTATGTTGACCTGGCGAGTTTTGGGTAGGTTTCTCTATGTCGACCTAGCTACTCGTCGAACCCACTGTTGCCAATCTCTCTCTCTCTCTCTCTCTCTCTCTCTCTCTCTGAGTGTAAGCGGGTGTTCGGCTGTGTAACTAGTCCCCAATGCCGTCGTCGATCGATGTGGCCGGAGAGGGTGATGTGCAGTCTCATCACATAGAATTTTCCACCCCCCTCCTCCTCCTCCTCCTTTGTGCACGTCCTAGATTTGTTCGGATTTGTCTTCCTTAACCAAGTTGTAGGTTCTCAATTTTGCCAGTCTTTCATGCAGATCTCCCGCATACCCAATTGTTTCATCACTCTCTTGCTACCCCAAGTACTTCTCCATACATATGTTAAAGCACTCTGTCACTGTTCTAATTTGTACCTTGTCTTCCGGGCCATCCCTTATATATAACTTGTGAGTGGTTCTGTTCCAGATAGCTGATGGTGTCCGCCAAGCTGGTCAACCAGCAAAAAACTGTGGCACGAGAGCTATGAAGGGATGAGAAAAGCTTTACGATCGAGGCACGTGGGACGATCTAGCCCGCTGCATGGTGAAGTACTCTAGCTAGAGATGTGGCAGGTCAGAGCGGCTCAGGGCGGAGGTGGAGCCTTGGGCAACCCTTTGGTAAGTATATCAGCCAACTGATTCTTCATAGAAACGAAGGAGACTGTAAGTAGGAGTTGCTCCACTTGTTCATGAACAAAATGGTTGTCTATTTCGATATGTTTCATCCGACATCTGAAGGCGACACCTTACCTGTGCTTTGGAATCATGGAGGATTAACCCATGGCCTCCCCCCTCCACCCAGAGTTGTACTCCATCACTTTTCCGTATCTAATTGAGAGTAGTAGTACTACTTACAGATATTGGGGGGCACTTCTGTGAAGGAGTTCTCTTATGGCTTTTTTTTCTTTCCTTTAAGCAAATATGTCTGGATATTGGATATACATATTGCTTACAAGTAAACTATTAAACATTCTGTCGCATAGATTTTTTTGTTGTATCTGTAAGTAGTATGTGTAAGATTGTAATTATATCCTATTTTGCGAATTTATTCTTTAAGATTTAACGATTGATGAAGTGCTAAAATCTCGGGATCTAAGAGTTTTATTTTACACTTCCAAATATTATTTTATGGGCCAAAAAAACTTGCGCAAGGAAGATAGAATTATCATGTTATAACATTTTTTGGTTGTAAAATAATCATGTTGAAGATCTTTAAATTATGTAAATCTAATTTCAATAATTTTAAATTGTTAGTGATGGAAGTTGGATTGAAGAACAATTGTAACTCACATATATGAACAATCCAATTTTGCAAAATTTTTTCTTTTCATATGCTACTTTCAACTATGTAAAGATAAATATACAAATACTAAAATGTTTAACTATTATTATTTGCTCAAACATTTTTAGGAATCAGCTGAGAATGTGGACATCGACAACAATATCAGGTAAGGTGTATACACTGAAGATGTGGATAATGTAAGTAAAACTCAAGGTAAAAAAACATTTCTAAAACAATAACTCAAAATTTATTTGTAGTGTTTTATTAATAATTTTATTATTATGTTTCAGGATAACATTTCAATTACATGTTCTACAAGTAGCATCACTCTATTCAAAAGGAATTTATCAGATGAAGAACGTGAAGAAGGTCTGTCTGCAGATGATACTACAACACAATATTCATCTAATAAGATGAAGAAAACTAAAATTGAAAATGAAGAAGTTGAAAAATGAGATCTATGGATATTGTCGAACATTATTGTTATAAACCAATGACTTTTGTCATGGACCAATATATGATGTGGACTTATTATTTGTTGAAGACATTTCTAATTCATTTTATGTTATTAATATTGTGATGTTACTAAATTGAAAATTCTTTTTGATAGTTATAATTCTTTTTATATCTAAAACAATCCCGTGCATGGCACGGGCATAGAAATAGTATACTACTAAAACTCAGTTTAACCCTGCCAAATTAGATTGCACCTGACACACACTTTCTCTCTATTCCCTCCACTATCTCTCTCCCAACCGCATGGAACTTCCAATCTACATCTAAGTAAAAAAAAAAAATTGATTCCTAACCCTTCATCGCACAGTTCTTCCCCCTACAATTTCTCACAAAATTTTCAAAACATCTTGCGGTTTCTCCCTCCTGACAACTCCTCTCCTTAATCTCTTGTTCCTATGCAATTATAGGCTATAAAATCGCTCACATTTCTAGGCAGGCCCTTTTGGACGAACCCCTAGCCGAGGACTACCACAAGCAACAGCGGGTAAGCCTCCCCCTCCACTTCCATTCTCGCGTGCAGCACCGCCAGTTCTGGTATCTTTCACGTCGTCACCACCGCAGAGACACCACACGCCACTGCCACCTGCGAACAGGTTCCCACCACCATCCACACCAGTGTAGTCGCACCCACCGTGAGCTTACATGTCACTTCTGCCACCGTCTCCACCACGTCAGCCTTCCCCGCTTCCCAAGTGTGCACCGCCAATAGCCCCAAGCAGGTCTTCTCCACCACCATCGCTGCCCATGTCTCCACTGTCAATGACCACGCCACTCTCGCCGCAAGCTCACAGATCACCCCCGCCGTCTCCTTTGGTGTGATAGCCGTCACAACACACCCAAGAAAGCACGTGCATCGCCATCACTGCGAGCTCGCAAGTGACGCCCGCAGTCGCCTCCACCCCACCAACTGTCATCACTGCCAAGAATGCATTGCCACCTCCCCCAGTGGGTCTCCAGCACCATCATCCCTGTAACGTCGCGCGTTTTTCGGATCTTTGTGGATCCTTTGTTTAGCGTGTGGGATGGTCAAGTTGTGACCAGTGCGACTTGTGTTGTGTGTTTCTTGTTGGATCCTTACCAGGGTTGGTTATGGATCTGTGTTGGTGTTCAGTGTGCTGGACATCAACAGTGGGTTGGCGTTCAGGTGTGTGACGTCGACTGTGTGTTGGCGGCAATGGTGTTGCCGTTAACATGTTCTTGGCGTCCATCGATGTAGACGTCAATTGTTGATCTTGGCGGCCAAAGATGTGGACGCCTAGTTGGGGTGGTTTGGTTAGCGGCACAGAGGTTGACGTTAACCTGTGGCGCCTGTGTTTTTAGGGCTGACCCGAGCCCTGTTCTTTCCCCACTCTCTCCTCTCCACTTCGCCCACCTTCACCCTTGAGCTTCTTCACGAGGTCCGATGGTTGGCGGGAGCACGTGGGAAGGCTGTGGTGCGCGTGGTAGCAGCAGATCAGGCGGGGAATGTCGAATTGGAGCGCGGTGTTCGTGGGACGTTCCTCGGGTTTCGGTGTGATTCAAGGTTCTTCGGAAGTTCAATCGCGTTTCTGAGGTAGGGACTGGACCCGTTGATTTTCCCTGGTTGATTTGTTATGCTTTCTTTGCATAAAACGGATGTTAATTGAGTTGTTGGGAAAATGGTCCTTCATGCTGGAAATTGGGTGGTTTGACTGATCCAAGTGTTGGATCTTGTTTCTCTGATTTAATTATAGTATGTAGATGTATGGGGAAATGTCTTCCCTTGTGTTCTTACCGGTTGTGGGGCAAAGTTGCCAGTATGACTGGCTTGGGGCCAGTCTGTGTGTTTTGTATACCTGGGAGCTGAAGATCTTGGCGTCAATATCGATTGACGTCGAGTTCTTTATTTGGATATTAACGGCCAGATGGCTAGCCGTTAATATCGAGTTTATTTAGTATTGACGGCAGGGGATAATGCTGTTTATATGTGGTGGACGGCAATCGCCGTTGCCGCCAACTTGTGCATGTATCAATGCAGCGTGTTTTACGTAGTTTTTCTGGTTATGAATATCATGTGGTTGCTTGTGCATGGCAATGACAGGTGAGAGCCATTGCACGTGTTACGCTCATGGGGCGCATAGCTCTTGAGGTGGGTATCTTTTTATGTGGTTAATATGTGATGTACGTAATTGGTTTGGTGTTTACGTAGTATGTGTGGTGTGTTGGCACCCGTGGCACTCTTGGAGTGCGTTGTCCATATGTTGGACATGTGGTTTACGTGGATGACGTATGGTACACCAACCAGGGTGTGTCGTGAGGTCTATGTGGTTTGAATGCCATGCGCATGGTTTGCGTGTACATGGCATATCGTACGATATTGTGTTTATTATATCTTAATTATTATGATTGGTCCGTAGTTTTGTGGCGATGAGGTTCACATGGGAACCTAGCCTTGATACTTTAAGATCTTTTGCAAGTCATCCTAAATGAATAAGTAATAAAGTATGCATGTTAATGTATTATGCCTAGTATGGTAGTAAAGGTCACTATGTGACCAATGTCAGGTCGTGGTATTATTTTTAATATGATTTATATATGTGTTTGTGTAGACTAGCTTGTAGGTCGCGAGTGACCAGGACAAGCTATTCCTCACACGTGTATCATGGTTTGTGATAAACGTATAAGTGTTGTGGTTTGTGCTAGCCGTGTGGTGGTCCGGCGCCTATTCCAGACTACCTCTCTAGTCGGGTACCCCAGGTTCTTTGTGAGCCAAGCACGTGTGTTTGCTGTGCTCGGGGTTTGTCCCGGTATAGTGTGGTACCGTCGAGGTCTGTGTCGTCTTCCTGGACACCCTCACTCCTGTGCTTGAGTTGTACGTCCGACTAAGGGAAAGACGACAGTAGGGCAGCGGCTTGTGTTTGTGGGTGTGTAGTCGCTTGTAGCGCGCTCGTAGTTGAGGGTGCGGACACCAGTAGTCGACACTAGTCCCCAGCTAGTCCTGTTTTCCAGTGCCTCACTTTAGGGTGCTCCGGCCAGAGACCCTAGAGGTGCCAGGCATGGGCCTGCACTGTGTGTCTGCAGGTGTGGTGTTGGTTGGTCTCCACAGTTGTTTGACTTGTTCTTGTGGAGCGACAGTTGGACCTTTCGTCTGTGACTGGGAGGCTGAGAGGTTGTTCTTGTTTTGTGTTGTCAGGGTTGGATACTGGCCTGATCAGCCAGTAGTCCGTTCCCGTGTGGTGGCGTCGTTCTTTCTGACTCGTGCTTTGCCACTGGCTGTAGTTCGTGAGTTTGTGACTCGTGGTCGAGGTTTGACCAGTTCGAGGTGTACCGTGGTGTTAGCACAATTGTGACTGAGTTGTGGTTTGTGTGACTTGCCGGTTGAGGTTTTACTTATAATATTGTGCCTAAATAAAGGTATAATATAATTGTGATTCAGTGTGGTGTTTATCACCTACTTGTACCCTTGTTCGTGTGTTTGTGTTGTGGTGCCTCAGAATAGCAGGTACCTGTACCCTTCGTGGGTTACTGTGTAGTTTTGTGATGGTACATTGTGTACCAACCTTTTCAGGCTCTCGTGTGTTGTGGTAGCTTTGTGGTTTGACCTGCCACTTGTCGTATCTTATCCGTTTTAAGTAGATCTTTGTTTATAATTTAATGTGAATTAGTTGTAATTGCCAATTATGTTACCTTGTGGGTAATTTGCCGATGAGGCTTGTGGCCTAGGCATGTTGTGGTTTAGTAGAGCTATGCTCCATGGAGGCCGTGTGAGACCTTCCACTTGTTGAGTTTTACCCTTTTTTGGGTATGGTTCCGATTATGGTTTTAGTGTGTGAAGGACTAGCTAGCTGTAGCCAGTCCTACCACTTATGTGTAGCTCTCGTCGTAGTGTGGTTTGGGGTTTAATGGACTAGCACTTGGTTGGCTGTCCTAGTACCCAGGTGATTGGGGTTCGCCTGTGAAGCTTGTAGCCTGGACAATGGTTTGCTTGTGTGGCATATAGCTTAGGCAACCAGTTGTTGTAGCAGTGTGCCAGTGAGACTGTGGTTTAGGCACTTTAGTAGTTGGGCTGACTAATGATATTATATTAGTCATGTAGTCCCACTCTCCTTCCGAGGACTTTATGTTTATTATCATGATTATGTTTAATTGTTATTTATTGCTATGATGTGAGCATGAAATGGTTTGGCTATTGGTATTGCCAGTGAGACCCTCCGGGGTTGAGGTCTCTTCAGTTTGGTTGTTGAGGTTTTTGGGTGGTCCCTGCTGAGCCAGTGACTTATTGAGGCTCACTCCCCTACAGTTCTTTTCAGGGCTTGCCGTGTGTTTGGCTTGCAGCGGCGTTGTGTCAGACTTGTACCACCAACAGTAGTTTAGTAGTTAGTGTTGTGTGAGCTTGTGCTCCCTCGGGGTATGCCCCAGGTAGTTGTACTTTTTAATTGGACATGTATTAATGTAATGGGACAGTTGTAAATTGTTATATGCAGGTATGAGCACTTGTACTTTCTTGTGTCTTATACTGTTGTGGTTTGTCTTTTATATTCTTACTGGACAGTTGTGTGAGCTATCCCTTGCGAGACTTCGGTCGGTTCGCGGGAGGCGAATCTGGATATGGAGCCTTAATGGACATAAATACCCCGGTCCCTCACAATCCCCGCCTCCGTCTTTACCACCCCTATCGTCGACTCCGGCCCTCCAGCGTTCACCTGAGTAGGCGCCTACACCTTTCCCAGAAAGTGTCCACTACCATCATCACCATCAACATCATCACCATCCCCTCCACTCCACCAACACTCTTCGGCGGTGCCCCAGCATGCGCCATCACCTTCCCCCAGCGAGTCACCCCACCACAGGGACACCAGAGGCCGCCGTCACATGTGAACAAGTTCCCACGACCATCCCCACCAGCGTCTACCTACCACGAGCTCATTGACCGCCTCCGCCATCATCAGTGCGCCAACGTTCCTCGCTTCCCGAGTGTGCACCGCCACCAGCAACCAACAGCTCTTATCCACTGCCATCGCCACCCACGTCTCCACCCAGAGAGTCTTCACCACCACCAGTTCCGGACCAAGAGACCGCCATCTGATATATCAATCTTTTTTGTGGATGTACATCGTTTCTTAGTTTGTCAAAGAGATGCATAAAATTGCAGCATTCTAATCGTTTACAAAACTGCATTCCTAGCTTTGATAAATAATGTTTGTGTTGCAGCCTTTTGCATTCAACGAACTTTTTGTGACAATCTAATCGACAGATTATACCATGTAGCTTCTACGAGGCCATGTAATCGAATCAGGGAAACAAGCTCTCAAGAATATAAATTCACTTGGTTTTATATAAATTCACTTGGCCTTTTCCAATATTAGAGTGAAACTCCGACCTGACGAAGGAATCATGGTCGAAATAAAATGAACTTCAACATAAGTCAGCTGAAGTTAGCACAGAGTGGAGTATCGTACTTGGACGTCAAGGGAGACCTACTCCGATATACATGGATACTTAATTCATTTAGTTTTTTGTTAAACATGTAATTTCAAGATATTACTGTGTTCTTACAAATAAAAGTTTGATTAGTTGGATTTGAAATATGCATAATTAGCCTAAACACTAATTGTATTATAGTACAAGAACTAAAATGAGGTAATTGGAAGCAAATCATTCTATGGTTTCACAGATTTGATGACATATATTTTATATAGTGTAGTTGACGTAAGAATGTATAGATGATTTCTCTTCCTATGGTTTCTTTTAGGCATCCCCGCAATCTAGTGGTACTGTATCTTTTGATCATTGAAACATCAATCCTCTGAATAGATCTATTCTTGCATCAGGGACAATAAGCAATCTTCTTAATCCTCAGGTATGTTATAATAAATTTTGGTTGAATAATTAATATCTTATAATTTTTGTTCAGACTATGGTTTCTTAGCTCAAAAAATTCATCAGTTCTTTACGAAAATAGGACCTAAATTAACCATCATTTAAAAACTTATCATTGTTGAATAAGTCTTCTTATTTTCGTTCTTTGAGTTCTGAATTCAATTTGGATTATGTTTAAAGCTGTAATCCAACTTACACTTCTATTATTATCTAATATCTATTGAAACTGTACACATTTGTATGGATCATTTTAATTATGTATGTTTGGATCCATCTTCAAATGTATAGATATTAATTTAAAATTTTAAAAACTATGATTAGGTCATTATTTACATTTCTCAATCATAATATACATGTTTGATATGTCAATATTTTCATGTTCTCATATTTCTAAATCTATCTTACACTTTCATGTCTATTTATTTACATATATCTTAAATCCCTAAATATTATTTACTTCGCATCATTTACGCATACCTTGATTACTTAAACATTATTTGCCCTGAAGATAAAATATATGCATAAATATTTTCTGTGATAGGAAAATATTATGCCATGTTTCTTGAAAATTTTCGGATGATAGATAGAGTTTAATTACTTTCATATGCAAATTTTTATGTTAATCTAATTTAAATTCATTTAAATACATTTACTTTATATATTTTTTATGCATCCTATGATATTTTAAGATATGTTGTCACTTTGTTAATTATTTTAATTATTAGTTTTTAAATAAATATATAAAATTTTATTCATATAGTAGAAAATTAAACATAAGAGTTCCAATAAACAAGCGACTGTCGCCCGATCAAGCACCGAAGCAGAATATAAAACAATTGCCAATGCCATTGTCTAGCTTATATGGCTGCGATCTCTTCTTCATATCAGAGCTACTTATCTCACTGCCAATTTTGTATTTCATGCCCGAACGAAATATATCGAAATAGACTACCACTTTGTTCGTGAACAAGTGGCGCAACGCTTGTTTACAGTCTCCTTCGTTTCTACGAAGGATTAGTTGGCCGATATACTTACCAAAGGGTTGCCCAAGGCTCCACCTTCGCCCCGAGCCGCTCCGACCTTCCACACCTCTGGTCGTAGTACTCCGCCATGCATCGGGCTCGATTGTCCCATGTGCCTCGATCGTGAAGCTCTTCTCATCCCTTCATAGCTCCCGTGCCACAGTTTTTTGGTGGCTGGCCAGCTTGGAGGACTCCATCTGTAACGCCCCGACGCGGAATATCGGAGCGGGATTACAGTTATTAAATAGTACAGAGCAAGAAATAAATGACAAACCATTACACAAATGAAATAATACCCAATAAACTCAAATTTCATTAATAATCCCCCAACTTCATTACAATCACCAATATCTCATCAACTTCATGGACTAACTATTACATCAACGTATCAGAGCCAGAACTAGGGCCCCGAGTACTTTATTGAAAACCAATTTAATACATATGGACTAACTGCTTATAACTAAGCTAACTAACTACTAAAGTAAATGGTTGCCGAAATGGTCACTCCTGAGCATCCTCCTCAGTCCCATCCTCGTGAGTGTGGTATCCATCTGACTCACCTGAAACACATTAAATAAATACGCAGGATGAGCGAATAACGCCCAGTAGGACTTAATATCTCATGATAACAAACATGCTTTAAATAATTAATGTCTTAATGGCAGGTTAACTAGAGAGAAGAGTCAGGTAGATCAAGCAACGATACCGAGAGAACAATAGCATCTGGTATAGGGAAAATAGCACAACGAGAACGATAATAGAATGGCCATGTAATGATATAACATGTAAATTGCACAACGGTGCACTAGTAACGATAACGATTGCACTGGTATAGATAGCACTTTGATTGTCATAGATTAATCTTGATAATATGGTGGCGCTGGATGCATGCCGTAACACATCCTTGATCATTTTAACTCCCATGGGCACTAGCACTTTTCGAGTGCTCCTCCAAGGACCAGATCGGGCCCCATTGCACTGACATTAGTCATTTCTTTACCTTAGACAATCACAAGAATGGCCAATAGAGTACCAAGAAATAGATGAGAGTAGCAGACGAGATAGACGAGAGTGTAGAGAGAACGTGAACATATAAGAGAATATAGATAGTAGACAAGATAGGGACAATATCGTAAAAACACGATAAACAACGATAGTCACAGTTGCACGGCACAAGGTCATGTACCGGTAGTCTGGTAGAAATCATCACCGCCCACTAGCTGTGCTATGAACACAGGCTAGATAGTCCGGCATGATCACAAGGTAAAAAGAGAACACACTAAGGCCATGGATTGTACTGACCCTTAAAGGTGTAACGGGTTTTAAGGTACAACCAGCTCGTCGGCTAAAGACGTGCGCCAAAGCCAAGAAGACTTATAGAGGCCTTGACAAGGAGTCTCTGGCCCAGTCGAGAGTATTCCCGATGGATAGATGGTCCAAGTCAAGAGAAAGTGTGTGGAAACTGGTCCATTGTACCTCAAGTGCTCAAAGGCCCAGGGAAAACGGTAATGGTATTCAAAACGCGCGTATAAAACGAAGACAATTGTATTTAATTAAATAGAGAAATTTAGTTATTTATTTCGCTAATTTACCAGATACATTATTGAATAATTTATTAGGGTCAAATGGTAAATACTAATGTTATGTGTGTGTAAGTGTAAAAAAATCATAAGAATATGATAAATCGTGCAAATGGCTTTTAAATAATTAAATTTATATAATTATTGCCATTTAATAATTTACCAGGTCGAATTATCTATAACATGGTTTAAATAAGGGTCACATAGCCTAAACAACAAGGGTATATGCATAATTTAAGATTATGGAAGTAATTTCAGAAAGGCGACGGGGTTGCCCGTCGCGATCAAGACGCGACGGGGTTGAGTGGCGCGACTTCTTTCAAGACGCGGCGGGGGACCCGACCGCGATTACTGTTGCGGCGGGCGGCCCGGGCGTGACAGCTGAACTGACCGGCCTGGCCCAGTTTGCGCTAGAAATCGTGGCGCCATTGGCCGCCGCGTTCTTAATGCGATGCGCCTTCAGGGAGCAACCCTGCTGATATCGCGGCGGGTCACGCTGTCGCGATATCATAAGGGTCCAGCCCTTTTTCCCTTTTTATAGGGCGGATCCTATTTGATACAGGACACTTGTAAATTCAATATAAAATCGTACGATGATCCAAAAATTACGAAACTAGTTTTAAACGAAAGTAGACACATAGATCTATCAACATGTACGATTAATTTGAAGATAGACAAGTTTTAGGCATGATTGGATCAGGTTACATTTTGGTGACCTAAACATGCACAGTCAAAGTTCAACGAGTTAATTACGATGGATACAAGATGAAAATTGAGGAAACCAGGGGTGTTTGAAAGCCAACATGATGTAGTATTTATGAGAATTTTCTCATGGCATGGGATCATGTATGCACGAGGTTTGAAAGCAAACATGAAGGGTCGGGTACATGGATCTGACATGGATTCAAAGAATTAATTCTCCCTCATGGGAGATCGAAATAGAGCAAAACTAGAGGGATTTTACACGGGATCATGAAGTCTCCCTAGGGTAAATTTTTACACGAATTTGGCTTGAGAGATTATCTACCTTTTTCATGGAGTAAAGAAATCCCTTCTTAGTGACAAAAAATGAAGAAGAAATCACTTGTTCTAGCTCCTCTCCTCCTTGCCCCTTCGTCCTCAGCCCTTCTCCTTCATTTCCCAAGTCTCCAGCAACGATCTAGGGTTTGCTAGGGCCAAAATAGTGGAGTTTTAATGTTTAATAGAGTCCTACCATCTTCTAACTGTTCTCTTCTCCTCCAACTCCAAAAATTAGTAATTATCCTCCTATTTTCTTTCATTTATATGCCTAATGGGGTTGGGAAGAGAGCTAAATTCATGGACATGGGATTAGGATAGGCTAAGGGCTCTTGTTTTAGATAAATACAAGCTATTTAGTATTTATACTAGCCTTTTACTATTTACTAATTAATTAAATCCGAATTTGGGATAATTATTTCCCATCCCATGATGGGCTTCTCACAATTGGGCCCATCTAATTAGGTTTGGATCATTAGGGTAACCCATTACTTATTTAGCTTAATGAGTATTGCTTAAATTCCCTTTTATTTCACTTATTTCTCATTTATTCTAATTAAATCTATTTACCTCATTTATTTAAAATAAAAATTTTATTTTATTTGGATTTAAAAAAAATTAAGGGTGCTACATCCTCCCCCTCTTAAAAAGAATTTGGTCCCCAAAAATTATATGATCGTGAGAGGAAGAGTGACTTACTGAATATCTCTGGATAATTTCATCGCATTAATGCTTCGGGCTCCCACGTGGCCTCTTCAACTTCGTGATTTCTCCACAGTATCTTGACCAAAGGTATAGATCGTTTTCGAAGTTGTTGCATCTTCTTGTCCAATATCTTCACCGGCCTTTCTTCATAGGTCCTATCTTTGTTCAAAATGATATCATCATAGCTGATTACGTGTGACAAATCATACATGTATTTCCTTATCATGGACACATGGAAAACATTATGTACGGTGGAGAAATGGGGAGGTAGTGCTAGTCGGTACGCCACCTCGCCAACTCTATCCAACACTTCAAGTGGACCTATGAATCTCGGTCTCAGCTTGCCTTTCATCCCAAATCTTTGGAATCCTCTAGTCGGGGATACTTCCAGCATCACATGATCTCCGGCTTGAAATTCTAAGTCCCGTCTTCTCTTGTCTGCATAGCTCTTTTGCCTGGACTGAGCTACTTTAATCCTATCTCGGATGATCTATATATCTCTGCTAGTGCTCTGCACCATGTCTGGTCCTAGCCATTGCTATTCTCCTACCTCGTTCCAGCACACTGACGATCTACAGCTTCTGCCATACAGTGCTTCAAAAGGTGCCATCTTAATGCTCGCCTGATAGCTGTTGTTGTAGGCAAATTCAATTAGGGACAACTGTTCATTCCAATAACCTTCAAAATCTATAGTGCAGGCACGAAGCATGTCTTCCACAATCTGATTTGTCCTTTCAGTCTGTTCATCTGTCTGAGGGTGGAAAGTAGTGCTGAAATTGAGTTTAGTACCGAATGCAGTTTGAAGCCCCTTCCAGAAACTAGAAGTGAATCTGGGGTCACAATCTGAGACTATGGATATAGGGACTCCATGTAATCTTACAATCTCTTTCACATAGAGGGCTGCTAGCACATCCACACTCCAGGTACTCTTAATGGCAAGGAAATGTGCGGACTTAGTTAATCGGTCCATAATAACCCAAATAGCATCAAGTCCACCACGAGTTCGGGGTAAACCCATGATGAAATCTATGCCGATACTTTCCCACTTCCATTCAGGTATGTCCAGGGGTCTGAGTACACCCGTAGGATGATGGTGTTCGACTTTTACCTGTTGGCATGTGAGGCAGTGTGCGACATGCTCAGCTACCTCACGCTTCATGTTTGGCCACCAAAATGACATTTTCATGTCTTGGTACCTCTTGGTTGCGCCTGGATGTATGGTATACTTGGTCTTGTGGGCTTCATCCATCAACTTTCTCTTCAGTTCTTCATTGTCAGGCACACAAGTCCTGGCGTGGAATAATATTCTCCCATCTTCAGTGATGGAGAAATCTGGCTTGTCAGCTATGGTCTCCTTGACTTTGACTAGGAATGGATCAATTTCTTGCTGATCTCTGATCTCGACAAAAATGTCGGGTTGAGATCTAAGATTAGCCACTATCATCTTATCACTTCTCTTTTCAATGTTCAGATCCAGACTGACAAACTGTTCTAATAATTGCATCTCGCCCATGCCTAGACATGATAACGAAGCTATTGGCTTTCTACTCAGTGCATCAGCTACTGCATTACCTTTGCATGGGTGATATTGGATATTGAAATCAAAATCTTTCAAGTACTCCAGCCATCTCCGTTGTCGCATATTGAGCTGCTTCTGAGAAAATAAGTACTTCAAACTCTTGTGGTCGGAGTAGACAATAAATTGCTCCCCATATAGGTAATGCCTCCAGATCTTGAGTGCAAATACCACCGCGGCCAATTCTAAGTCATGGACATGGTAATTAACTTCATGCGGCTTCAATTGCCTTGAAGAATACGCTATCACCTTCTCATTCTGCATGAGCACACAGCCTAGACCGATTCCAGATGCATTAGTGTAGACTGAGAATCCTGCGCCCTCGACTGGTAACGCGAGGACAGGGGCAGATGTCAACAATTTCTTCAGTGTCTGGAAGCTCTTCTCACACTACTTGCTCCAGACATAAGGGTTCTCTTTCCGCGTAAGACGCGTAAGAGATACAACTATCTTGGAGAAGTCTTTTATGAACCGTCTATAGTAACCAGCCAGTCCTGGCTTGGCTCGTCAGTGATGCTTAACGGCCTTTTCTTGCCATTAAAGGGCTTGCTCGGTGTTCCGGATGTCTGCTCCTTCTTTACCATTCTGCCCTTGATGCGATCAGTGAGATCGGTCGCATCTTCTAGTAACTATGCCCTTCTGACCATCTCTGGATAAGTTTGAATGTCCATAGGTGCCAGCTGTGTGATGTAGGCGGGCCTGACTCCATTTAGAAAGCGCTTTGCCTTCATTCTTTTAGTGCCTACTAGGTGATTAGCATAGCGCGCCAACCGAGAGAACTGAGCCTCATACTCAGCAATAATGAGATTCCACTGCTTGAGGGCTGTAAATTCAGAGGCTTTCCTTTCTTGGACTCATTCTGAAAAATACTTGGAGTTAAAATGCTCCTTGAACTCATTCCAGGTAAATTGTGCATCTGCCCTTGTAGCCTCTATGGACTCCCACTACGCACGGGCGTCCCTTTCTAACTGGAATGTTGCTAATAATATCTTGTCACCATCCGCGCACTGCATAACGCAGAAAATGCGTTCAATTTCTTTTAGCCAATTCTCTACCTCATCAGGATCTATGGTTCCACTGAATCGGGGTGGATTCAGGTTGCGGAAGTTTCGGTGCAAGTCTCCATCACCACGATTGTTGTTATTGTTGGCTCCAGTAGCCTGGAGTAAAGCCTATGTGAGCTGCTGAATAGTGTGCTGCATATCACGGAGTTGTGCACGCTCCGCTGCCATTGTTGTGGTTTTAAGTTCCTTCAAAAGAGAATTTTAACGTAAGATAACAAGTTTGCACTAAGTTTGTGCGTGTGTGAGTTCATTTTATCTTATTACCCAAGGTTCTACCCATCTCACATAGGCATGGAATTAGACTCTAAGTTAAGGCATGTCAAACCTAGATCATCCTATACTTAAGAATAACCTAGGCTCTGATACCACAAAACTGTAACACGCCGACGCGGAATATCGAAGCTGGATTACAGTTATTAAATAGTACAGAGCAAGAAATAAATAACAAACCATTACACAAATAGAATAATACCCAATAAACTCAAATTTCATTAATAATCCACCAAACTTCATTACAATCACTAATATCTCATCAACTTCATGGACTAACTATTACATCAACGTATCAGAGCCAGAACTAGGGCTCCGAGTACTTTATGGAAAACCAATTTAATACATATGGACTAACTGACTTATAACTAAGCTAACTAACTACTAAAGCAAATTGTCGCCGAAATGGTCACTCCTGAGCATCCTTCTTAGTCCCATCCTCGTGAGTGAGGTGTCTATCTGACTAACCTGAAACACATTAAATAAATACACAGGATGAGCGAATAATGTCCAGTAGGACTTAATATCTCATGAGAACAAGCATACTTTAAATAATTAATGTCTTAATGGCAGGTTAACTAGAGAGAAGAGTCAGGTAGATCAAGCAACGATAATGAGAGAACAATTAGCATCTGGTACAGGGAAAATAGCACAACAAGAATGATAATAGAATGGCCACGTAACGATATAACATGTAAATTGCACAACAGTGCACTAGTAACGATAACGATTGCACTGGTATAGATAGCACTTTGATTGTCATAGATTAATCTAGATATAGTATGATGGCGCTGGATGCATGCCGTAACACATCCTTGATCATTTTAACTCTTATGGGCACTGGCACTTTTCGGGCGCTCCTCCTGGGACCAGATCGGGCCCCATTGCACTGGCATTAGTCATTTCTTTATCTTAGACAATCACAAGAATGGCCAATAGAGTACCAAAAAATAGATGAGAGTAGTAGACGAGATAGACGAGAGTGTAGAGAGAATGTGAACAAATAAGAGAATATAGATAGTAGACGAGATAGGGACAATATCGTAAAAACATGATAAACAACGATAGTCACAGTTGCACGGCACAAGGTCGTGTACCGACAGTCTGGTAGAAATCATCATCGCCCACTAGCCGTGCTATGAACACAGGCTAGATGGTCCGACATGATCACAAGGTAAAAAGAGAACACACTAAGGCCATGGATCGTACTGACTAAAGGTGTAACGGGTTTTACGGTACAACCAGCTCGTCGGCTAAGGACGTGCACCAAAGCCAAGAAGACTTACGGAGGCCTTGACAAGGAGTCCCTGGCCCAGTCGAGAGAATTCTCGATGGAGAGATGGTCCAACTCAAGAGAAAGTGTGTGGAAACTGGTCCGTCGTGCCTCGAGTGCTCGAAGGCCGAAGGAAAACGGTAATGGTATTCAAAACGCGCGTATAAAACGAAGACAACTGTATTTAATTAAATAGGGAAATTTAGTTATTTATTTTGCTAATTTATCAGATACATTATTGAATGATTTATTAGGGTCAAATGACAAATACTAATGTTATGTGTGTGTAAGTGTAAAGAAATCATAAGAATATGATAAATCGTGCAAATGACTTTTAAATAATTAAATTTATATAATTATTGCCATTTAATAATTTACCAGGTCGAATTATCTATAACATGGTTTAATCATGGCTAAATAAGGGTCATATAGCCTAAACAGCAGGGGTATATGCATAATTTAAGGTTTTGGCAGTAATTTCAGAAAGGCAACGGGGTTGCCCGTCGCGATCAAGATGCGACGGGGTTGATTGGCGCGACTTCTTTCAAGACTCGGTGGGGGACCCGGCCGCGATTACTGTTGCGGCGGGCGGCCCGGGCGTGACAGCCGAACCTGCTTGGCTTGGCCCAGTTCACGCTGGAAATCGCGACAGCATAGGCCCCCGTATTCTTAACGTGATGCGCCTTCAGGGCGCGACCCTGCTGATATCGCGGCGGGTCGCGCCGTCGCGATATCAGAAGGGTCCGGCCCTTTTTTCCTTTTTTTCTGGGCAGATCCTATTTGATACAGGGCACTTTTAAATTCAATATAAAATAGCACAATGATCCAAAAATCACGAAACTAATTTTAAACGAAAGTATACACATAGATCTATCAACGTATACGATTAATTTAAAAATAAATAAGGTTTAGACATGCTTTGATCAGGTTACATTTTAGTGACCTAAACATACGCAGTAAAGGTTCAATGAATTAATTAGCGATGGATACAAGATGAAAGTTGGGGAAACTAATGGCGTTTGAAAGACAACATGATGTAGTACTTATGAGAATTTTCTCATGGCATGGGATCATGTATGCACGAGGTTTGAAAGCAAACATGAAGGGTCGGGTACATGGATCTGACATGGATTCAAAGAATTAATTCTCCCTCATGGGAGATCGAAATAGAGCGAAACTAGAGGGCTTTTACACGGGATCATGAAGTCTCCCTAGGATAAATTTTTACATGAATTTGGCTTGAGAGATTGCCTACCTTTTTCACAGAGTAAAGAAATCCCTAGTTGGTGACGAAAAATGAAGAAGAAATCCCTTGTTCTAGCTCCTCTCCTCCTTTCCTCTTCGTCCTCAGCCCTTCTCCTTCGTTTCCCAAGTCTCCAACAACGATCTAGGGTTTGCTAGGGCCGAAATAGTGGAGTTTTAATGTCTAATAGAGTCCTACCATCTTCTAACTCTTCTCTTCTCCTCCAACTCCAAAAATTAGTAATTATCCTCCTATTTTCTTTCATTTATCTGCCTAATGGGGTTGGGAAAAGAGCTAAATTCGTGGCCATGGGGTTAGGATAGGCTAAGGGCTCTTGTTTTAGATAAATACAAGTTATTTAGTATTTATCTTAGCCATTTACTATTTAGTAATTAATTAAATCCGAATTTGGGATAATTATTTCCCATCCCATGATGGGCTTCTCACAATTGGGCCCATCCAATTAGGTTTGGATCATTAGGGTAACCCATTATTTATTTAGCTTAATGGGTATTGCTTAAATTCCCTTTTATTTCACTTATTTCTCATTTATTCTAATTAAATCTATTTACCTCATTTATTTAAAATAAAATTTTATTTTATTTGAATTAAAAAAAAATCAATGGTGCTACACCATCAGCTATCTGGAACAGCACCACTCACAAGTTATATATAGAGGGCGGCTCGGAAGATAAAGCACAAATCAGAACAGTGGCGGAGTGCTTTAACATATCTATGGAAGGGTAATTGGGGTAGCAAGAGAGTGATGAAACAATTGGGTATGCTGGAGATCTGCATGAAAGACTGGCAAAATTGAGAGCCTACAACTTGGTTAAAGAAGACAAATCCGAACAAATCTAGGACATGCACAAAGGAGGAGGAAGAGGAGGGGGGGGGGGTGGGGTGGAAAATCCCATGTGATGAGACTGCACATCACCCTCTCCGGCCGCATCGATCGACGGCGGCATTGGCAACTAGTTACATACCCACACATTCACTCACACCCACATATGCACTATTCATTCAGGTTTTATTTTTCTTAATTTAACTTGCCTTTCCCAAATCTAATTTGTTTATGTTAGGTTTCTTGATTTTTTTTTTAATATCCATAAAACACTTGCTTTCTCTTGCACCTGTTGGTGTCATCACCAGCAGCCCTCTTCTTTCCATTGCGCTACTGTCGGAAAGCCAACTGGGGATTGCACCTTCTGGTCGCTGATCGTGCCAGTTCCCAACCATCACTGCCTTCTGCAGTGCCTACTCATGTGTCGATCGCAAGATTGTGTGCATGCATGTACAACGCCCGTACGTGAATAGATCGTGTCCTCATCTAGTACTATAGCTTACTGAAAACGTTGCCATTGTTGGGTCTAGAGATCTCTCTCTTTCTCAATTTACACTCTCATTTAAGTTGTAGCGTCACTACGAGTGCAATTTTAATGAACTATTCATTCAGGTGGCATTCTTATTTTATTTTTCTTAATTTAACTTGCCTTTCCCAAATCTAATTTGTTTTGGTTAGTTTTCTTGAATTTTATTTTATTTTAAATATCCATAAAACACTATTCTTTCAAGTTGTGTTTTTATTTTATTATTTCTCATAGTTTGAGACGTGTTTTCTAAATCAATTTTTTATTAGTTATTTTGTTTTTGAGTGTTTTTTTATAGAAAAAATATCAACATGATGAAATAAAAGAACTTTGTTGAATAGTGTAATAAGAGAGTGTCTTGGGTATGTGGCCTCTTTCTAGTGGTTTGGACCACAAATTAATCTCATGGTAGCGAACAGAGCGTTTAATGCTCTTTGTTACTTAAATTTAGTTCTTCTATTCACATATTTGTCCTTGTTTAAATTTCTTATTTTATTTTTCTTAATTTAACTTGCCTTTCCCAAATCTAATTTGTTTTGGTTAGTTTTCTTGAATTTTATTTTATTTTAAATATCCATAAAACACTATTCTTTCAAGTTGTGTTTATTTTATTATTTCTCATAGTTTGAGACGTGTTTTCTAAATCTATTTATTTTTATTAGTTATTATGTTTTTGAGTGTTTTTTTATAGAAAAATATCAACATGATGAAATAAAAGAACTTTGATGAATAGTGTAATAAGAGAGTGTCTTGGATATGTGGCCTCTTTCTAGTGGTTTGGACCACAAATTAATCTCATGGTAGGGAACAGAGCGTTTAATGCTCTTTGTTACTACAATTTTAGTTCTTCTATTCACATATTTGTACCCTTGTTTAAATTTCTTTCCATCCACATGACTTCTATCTCTTTTATTTCTATTTACTTTCTCACTCTATTTATCACTCGTATTCTCTTCTATATTTCTAGATCTCCAGTACTTTTGCCACCCTGCGTTTAATCTCTTCTCAGCTTTTGAGAGATGAGAGGGAGCTAGAGTGCGATCAAGAGAAGAGGAAGGAGTCGGAGGTTTCCATGTTTAATTATAAGCAGTAAAAAAAAGGGGGGAACGAGGGAGGACGCAAGCAAGGAAATTCTTTTGTTGGTAATTAGGTCGCAATAAGCAAGAAGTTAAACTGATACATAGGAAGAGATCAGGAAGAGAAAAGAAACTAGGAGTTGAAGAAGGAAACCCTAGATATATTGTGCGGCAGCCATATAAATTAAGGGTTCAGGCATGCATTGTGATCAGGAAGGAATTAATTACGACGAAGATGTTATTATATATTAGCAACTAAATCGAGCCAAGAGAGATTTACGTATGCAAAATCTAAGCATTACATATTTCATGTACGTATCACCCAGCGATTCTTCTAATATAACAGCTTTCTTTTTAGGGGCTTTTCTGTATTATAAGTTGATTCATTGAGCTATATATATAAAGGGCCTGGGCGTGCACATGCAGTACTCATCACCAACACTACGGCCGGCCGTCTTTTCTTCCCCAACATCATACAATTAGCATGGGATACATAGGCGTGTACGCTGAGGGCTCCGGGACATGGGGTGCTCGAGTGTTCGATCCCCGGTCCAACAGGTACATCTACGTGGGCAGTTTCAACAGTCCGAAGGAGGCTGCCAGGGCTCACGATGACAAGGCGCGGCAACTGTTCGGCGCCAACGCCCAACTCAACTTCTCCGCCGGCAGCACCAACAGCTCCACGGGCTCCAGTCCATACCCTAATTAGGTTTTAATCAATTAATTATGGAGACGTATGGATTTATGTATGTGAGTTACCAGTGGCCGGCGATATGAGAAAGTAATTAAGCAGTAGAGTACATGTGGTTTGCTAGGTAGCTAGCTAGAAGTGCTTGCTATTTGTAGTGGGTTTAATTAATTTTAGAGGAATATTACTTCTTTTAATTACTTGTAGTTAGTAATTGGTTAATTATGTTTACGGTTGCCGGCCATCATTATCCTCTTCTTAATCATTAATGTCACATATATGACCTATTAATATATATGTTAGTAGACATCATCAAATGAATGACATAACTAATTAATTTGTCTTATCTCAATGTGTCTTCTATTTATGATATGTTTTGTGGTTTGCTTTTGATCATGCGCGTTCTTAGAAGATCTGTTTAATAATACACCATGTTTAATTTTTTTTAGATATAACAAATTAACTAAAACGGCCTCATAACAAAGAAGGATAATTTCTTTGTGTGTGATCTTGTGGATATATATATAATTAGTTACTCCTGGCATTCACTACTTCTAAGTAGTTCTGGCATATATATATCGTACGTACGTACTTTATTGAGGAGATGGAGTAACCTTGTACTGATGAAAACAAAAGGCAAACATGCATTCTTCTCGGATGCACACACATGCATTAATGTTTCTATTTTACTTCAATTAATGTCGGAAACTCCAAATTATCTTTTTTTTTTCTTTTCATTATAATCCCAAAAAAAAGGAGTAAATCTCGAAGACAACTTCAAATTCGTATTTTTTTCTTTCGTCAAATTAATGTCCAATTAGCCGAGTTCTTAATTATATAAGTTTTCCGTTGTATATAAGATTTATATGAGTTGGTGATGGGTTCTACGGGATCTATTAATTAGGTAAATCGCCCCATCGATCCGCGAATCATGTCTATTAATTATACACGATATGTGTATAGATTTCTAGCTAACATGTCAATTATATATTTGGCTCAGTTCAACAAACAATGGACAATTTGATTACCAAGGAAATATATAATAAATTTTAAAAACTAGCCAGAGAATTAAGTTATTCAATTTTGGAATTTCTACAACTCATCAATATATAAAAAAGTTCATAATTACCGCATGAATGTTCTATATGTACATGGATCATGAATTCGTTTAATTAGACGCGTGTGGATTAGTGTCAATAACATTAATCAATCAATGATCAGTCCCCAATCCAAGGCATGATGAGGTTGATTCATCCTCCTACGAGCAATATATAGCCACCTCACAAACAGTAGCATCGATGGCCAATTTGATTAATGCTGGTTGAAGGCCTAGCGATCACAATGCGAATTCACTCCGGCTCCGTACATTAAGAGTACTCTACCTAGCTAGTTATATAATCAGCATGCAGCTGGTTAGCTCTGATCAATGGGTGTCCAACTTATCATCGATGTTTATATCTACACTTGATCAACTATATATATATATATATATATATGTTAATTTGTAGAACAAGTACAACTCGATCCCCACCCCACTTCCGTTTGCCCGATTAATTAATTTGTTCTAACCTATATTAATTAATCTAGCACTCTAGAGAGAGTTGTCTTGCGCTAGGCCATATATACTTGACCATATACTTCATATATATATATGGTATGACAAGGTCAGATTTCACTATATATCTTGGGTACGTATAATCAAAGACATATATATGCATGGCCTGCCAATTTTAATAAGTAAATTAACCTCACTGATCAGGTGTGACACTAAAATCTCAATAAGTTCTAGCACCAGAATCGGTAATTACAGGCTCACAAATTAACACCTCTCAAATTTGGTTAAATTTTTTAAATATTCGATCGATGATACTCCAAGTTGATTGATATATATATATCTTACATAACGTGCATAAAAAGTGGGGAGATCACTAGTACTGTAATTTAATTAAAACAAGAAATTAAGTGATTAATAATGTTGATATTACCCCCAACTTCTGCTTGTATATTGATTAATGTATATGTATATTGGTTCGTCATAGTTGCCGGCCATCATGATTATCCTCTTCTTAATCATTATCACATGACCTATTATGTCTTATCTCAATATATAATGTCTTCTATGATTTCGTCGTTTGCTTTTGATGCGCATCAATCAGTACCCTGCAGGATACCAAACGTCCATATAAAATACATTTGTAGTTCTTCTGTTTAATTAATAATATACACGATGGCTAATTTTATTATGTATAACAGATTAATTAACTAATTAAAACCCTCATAAGAAAGAATGATAATTTCGTTGGTTGAACGGATGTGTAATCTTGCGGTTACGTACATACTAGGGATGGATGGCTACTAAAGAATCTTCTTCACAGATATAAATTACTTTATTGAGCAGATGGAGCAACCTTCACTACAACAAAATTGGGTTTCGCTTATGTCGGATAACCATAAGTGTAATGGTCAAAACCGTAAGAACAGACGTATACTTACGATTTATCCTACGGTTCATTTTCGTAACTACAACAAGCGTGGCTATAGTCTTACTTACGGTTACAATACGTAATAAATATATTCGTTTATGAATCGTAATAATATAGACTTGGCCTACTTTTATAAAACGTAAGTATACATATGAAAGATCGTAAGAAATAACCCAATAGAAGATGACATTCGAAAATTAATCGCTACATTGTAAACCGTAGCTATTATCTGTAGTTACGCATTGCTGAACCGTAAGAAAACTCTCAGTGCAAATATATATAATCCATAATTTGACTAAAAATATAATCTACATATTTACATACATACACACACATAGCACACAACTTGCATATTTACATACATACACAGCACACATATTTTTCACATCACCAATGTTTGACATTTAATGCAACCAACTTTCTCAAATTTAAATTACACAACATACACTGTTTGAAAAGAAACATTCACATAATTACACCGCAAAAAAAAGTGCATATAGCACTGATTTATATAACACCACAAATCTACAACATAAAATTTAAACATCACATACACATCATTGTTTGTCCCAAAGATAAGACAATCATAATTGTTTTGGTCATAACATAAATCCAATGACCATAATTGTTTCATAAGGTGAGTGTGGTCAATGTTAGTCCTCTGTTTAAAGGAGGAGAGATGTTCTATTGGCACAATAAAAACTTCAGGTGTCATCTAACTCAATCTGCAAAATAAAAAGCATTCAATTAGTATACATGAACATATGAAAGATACTTTGAAAGAATTATTTTGATCATAAACTCACAAAGTCTTTGAACCACACAATGTGACTTCCAACAGCATCTTGGATGGTTTTTCTTTCTTTATCTTTCACAAATAGAGGTGCATTGGGTTAGTAAGCAAACAAAACAGCTACCTCAAAATACTCCTCTTCCAAACTCTTACCCATAACCATCTTAGATTTATCTAACGACATGATTATGGCATTGGCTACTGGATGTCCTTCCATGTCACACAACTTTACTTTCTTGCCCAACATCAAACTCTATTATTCATTTTATAGATCACACATCAAGTGACAATTGAATTTCTAACGAGAATATAGAAGAGTCGAAGATGCTACTGGAAGTTGTATAAGACACTCGTGCCAATAAAATAGAATGAAAAATTGAAACAACCATGACATGAATAAAAAAATATTGAAAAACCTGGCTTCCTTCCTTGGATTTACATTCATTTGAGCACCTTTTAAAATAGAGCACTCTTGGTCTCCCAGAGAAATCGCCTAGGAAAATTTGCAACTGCATTTACCAATACAAAATGTATTACAATCCATGTACTTGGATAAGAAGACCAAACTAAAGATAGATAAAAATCAAAGCACAAAATAGCCTATTCTGCTTACCACTCGATTGTCAACTTGGAAATATATATAAGATTCACTATCACTGCATCCAACAGAAACAAAAATGACAAAAAATAGATAATGTTAACCACTAAATACTTGTCATTTTGCCTCATCCAGTAACACCTACATAGAAAGAAAACAATAAAAGAAGTTAATAAAATGGTAAATGTTGTTTTAGGTAGTATAAATTCTAAATAAATAAAAAACTTACATCATCTCAAATCCATAAAATAATTTTGTAGAAATCAAGTACATGACATAGATGTGTATAACTTGATATGTTCAGAAACAAGAGTCAGGTCAGATACTTTGTCATGGATTTAATTGAGCATCACAAAATCAGGGGAGAAAAAAGAACAATTCTACTTCTTGCCATAAACTAACTCTTTTTCTCACGCCCACTGTTCTCCCTTTCACATCATTTATTTCCTAGATTAGTCTATCTACCAGGTAATTAAATATGATGAGTAGCCTAATGGATTTATATGAGAAAAAGATTTGAATGAAATGTGTTTCGGAAGTGTGGAACTAACTCACCTGTGACAACCAGTGCAGACTGTGGGCGGAGTGATAAAATGCAAGTTGTTGGAGGGGAAAAGTCTCCCATAGAAAGAACCATGCATACCCATCAGAAAAAATGAAGAACCATCGACCAATCTACCTCCCACCATCCTGTCCATAAAATCTGGCAACCCCATGAAGATGGAGTTGAAGTCATTGGAACATTCAGGAACACCAAGAACTCAGGCACTGGCTTGGTCATCTTCTGGCAGACCTCCTTCACAACACCAACAATGTCTTCAGCAAGTGAGAATGCATTGGGGAGCCCGATGCCCAGCCTAGATCGGCTATCTTCAGTCACGGAGGAGACAGAGACGTGAACACATTGACAATTGCTTCCATGATTATACATGTCTCACCATCTGTCTATTCCCTCCCTCATTATATGCACAGATAAATTATGAGCATGTGTGATAAAGAACCAGAACTTGCAGCAGATGAGAGAGAGGGAGGGGAGGGGAATCAAAGAAAGTTGGAGTCATAAATTATTTCCATTTAAAAATCAGTCTAGTAACTTCTAAATTATAAATTCTATGCCACAAGTTTATTGAGCTTAACATTGTGCCAAAGATGGAGTAAACAGTAATAAGTCAATATTGCTCTTCTTTTTCTGGATGGTGACATGTATTCTATAAAAGTATCAGGGAAACTCACATTTGTAATTCTAAAAAGTTAAAAATTTAAAGAAGAACTTCTTTGTGTAGTTGGCTAAAATACAAGAAAAGGAAAATAGGAATGAAATGGAATCTAGCTCATAGGAATACCTTGCAAAATATACCATAAGCCCAAAAAGTCAAATGATCATATCCCCAAGGGATGATGGCCTCCTTAAATATCTACCATATGGCATATGCTATTGTCTATTACAGGGCGGAGTTTGGACAAGCTGTGAACAAAAAATATGAAGTCAATGTAGATATAAAACACCAACAAGGAGCAACTTAGATGAGCATATCCAAAGTGCAAGCCAGCCAAGACATGCAGACCTCCACACCTGATGACTTCAGATTCTTAATCTCATCGCCCTTGAGGCTTGCATATTTTTGCTTAAGCTTATGCTCACACTATAGACCAAGTTACCCTGCAAGCATACCCATGTAGAAAATGTTTCAGAGCAGCTTATCTCAAAGACAAAAATCCTTGGCAACTGCAGCAATTACAAGATATTTCTTGGATACACATTCACCTGGCTTGGTATTGCATGGTAAGTCCTGAAAGCTCTCACCTTCAGGTCTTTCCTCAGCTCATACTCCTCCCCTGCACATGTAAAGCTACCTAATTTAAGATGAAGACAGTGACAGAACAGAAATTTCAACAACAGGAGTATATAGTCCAGTAGAGATTGCCCTAGTCATTAGGAGTGTTGAAGACTTGACGCCTTACCCACATTCAAAGTGATGAGATTGTGCTTTAGCTCGAACTGGTCCATTGCCTTGTGCGCCTCAAACAGCTTCTCCACATTCTCTTTGATGGACACGGGCATGAACACCGTTGGAGGCTTCATCCTATACAGCCCCCGCATGGACACTTACATTGGTATAGTCCCCTCTGCCCCTGTCGGCGCTGACAGAGAAGAAGGAAACAGAAGAGAAAATAGCAGAAATCAAACACGGTGTCCACGCTTGTACTGGTGGGCAATGAGGGATAGAAGAAGCAGATGCATTGGGAGAAGGGTTTACGATGTGGTCCATGTGACCATGGGAGATGAAGAGGTAGTCCTGGGAGATTCTCTCTTCCCACTGCGCTCTACTCCGACGGTTACAACAAGAGACAACACTTCCACTGTCGGACTTATTGTACAGTAAAATTGGGGGGGGGGTGGAAGAATGCAAAAAACATGAAGAAATGGAGCTCATACCAGACCTGGTCATGCCGATGGTGCTGTCGATGATGGAAAGCGTGTTGGTGGCCTTGTCAGGGACGATGTGGATGAATAGCTATAGCTATGCATCAAACTTGCTCTTGTCCGTGAGGCTCTCAAACCAGATCTTATCTAGCACCTACTGACCACCATCACATCACACAAAAATCTAGATCAGACCATAGAGAACAAAACTCACAAAACAAAGAAGAGAAGAACAAGATGAGATGGATGGATTCGAGCAGGTTAGATTGGAGGACTTGCTGATGAGCTTGTGGAGGAAGATCTCCTTGTTGGAGTAGAAGGTGTTGATGATGAGGCTGAGCAGATGGTAGATCTCAGCCTAGAAGGTGAAGGTCTCCATCTCCACTGCTGCCATCCTACCATTTGGACATGCGCTCCCACCTCACTCTGTCGCCGCTGGTCTACGATGCATGGCCCGCTCGACCTACCATTGGACCTATGCTTGCTCCGTTGCTTCTGGAAGGCAGCACGGCGACTGCGGGAGTGAGTACGTAGTACGGAGGCGGTGAGAAGGCGGCCTGATGGTCGGGGCGAGGACGCAGTACGACGGCGACGATGAGGTGGCCTGATGGCGGCAGAGGCGACAAGGCACCACGACGCCGGCGAGGAGGCAACGTGCGCAGCCGACGTTAGCTAGGTAGGGCACAAGAGGGAGAAAGAGAGTGCGAGAGGGAAATGGGAAAAAGGGGGTGAAGCGTTGACAGGGAAAAGGCAAAAGGTGTAGGTAAAAGTCTGAGGGTTTTTTGGATTTTGTTTTGAGAGAGAGAGAAAAGTTGAGAAGAGGCGGGATTTGTGTGAGAGAAGCCCGCCAATAAAGTTTTTGGGTCTATTCTTACGGTTCTCTAAATTTTTATGTAGTAGTTAAAATTTATTCTTATGGTATACTTACAATGTTGGAGATACAATATTAAAATATTAATAAAATTTTTAAGAACCGTAAGTATAATAGCTAATATCCTTACGAAACGGAAAACCGTAATCATCTTTCCGTAAGTGTTGCCCACTTTTGTTGTAGTGCTTGTACATGAGAACAAAAGGCAAACATTCTTCTCGACTGCACACATGCACCTTGTTAATTTCCTTTTTAATTACTTGAAATGTCAAAAATTCCAAATTAGCTTTTTTTATTGTTCATTATAATCCACAAAAGGAGTAAATCTGGAAGATAACTTGAATCTTTTCATAACTAAAACCTACTGAATGTAAAAGCTGCAAGCGGCCGGTGATCTTCCTTCTTCTTTTTTTTCTTTCGTCAAATTCCCAATTAGCCAAGTTCTTTTATGTTTTCCGTTGTATGAGATAAAGAGTTGGTGATGGGTTCTGCAAGATCTATTAGATAAATCGCCCCATCCGCGAATGTGATCTATTATACACGATATGTCTATAATTCCTAACATGTCAATTTGGCTCAGTTTCAACAAACTATATATGCACCACTAGTTAGAGACCATATATTACCAAAGAAACATAATATAAATTAAAATAGCTAGCTAGACACATTATTAAATTTTGCAATTTCTAGAATTCATCAATAAATTAAGTTCATTGCCGCAATAATGTTCTATATATACAAGAATCAATTCTTTCAAATAATCGTGTGTGGACTAGTGCTAATAACAATAAATCCTCCTACGAGTATAGGCTCCTCCCAAACAAAAGCTAGCATCGATGGCCAATTTGATTGCTAATTAAGGCATATCACAATGCTCCAGTCCGGCTCCGCAGCCACCTATAACGACTGATTAGTGACTAATTTTATGCGGTCGCTGTGTAGCAACTCTACATTCTTAAATTTGATAAATAAATTTAAATTACAAGAAAATGTGAATAATTAAAATCTATTAAGTAAAAATTAAGTGATGGGTTTACACTAAGGGTCTATGTATGAACTAATGGGCCCAAAACTTAGAAACCATTGTTGGATTGGAGATAATTAAGTCTAATTTTGTGATTAATTTATTAATAAATTAAAAAGAGTTAAGATAATCACTATTTTAACTCATAAATATCTTAAAAAGAGTCCTAGTCCTATCCTAATTCCTTGGCCATAGATCTAGAGCCCACCCCTAGTCAAATGGAAGGATAAATGCTAGGAAAATGTGAGATAAATATAGGAAATTCGGAGTTGGATGAGAGGAAGGAGTTGTAAGTGTTTTGGAGACTTAAAACATACAAATACTTCTCCATTTCGTCTCTAGCCGACCCTACTGAACCCTTGGAGCTTGGAGGACGAGGAGGAGGAGCTCTTGGATGTGGAGATCGTGGAGAAGAAGACTAGGAACAAGGGATCTTCGAAGTTTTTCACTTTTCTTGCCCTAGGATTTCAAAGCGTTCAAAGGTCAAGCAAAAATGAAATTAACTTTGACCATAGGTAGACCATGTTACCATCTTCGAAAGCCCCATATTTCCCCCAATTTTCATCATGTCATTCATGAGTATTTCGTGCTCAACTTGACTTGTTTACCTTAAATCCCTGTTCATACATGATCTTGTGTCCTATGACTTTTATATTACATGCTACATGATGTCAAGAGTCCAATGACACCATTTTCCCCAATTTCTATTAAGTACCCTTTTCAAATTTAAATGTTTTCCATCACTGTGTTAGATTTTATGTTCAATGCGAAGAACCTATTAATAGCATGATCATACCTTGTCAGAAATCTAATTACTCTTTATTCGGGACACCTCTACATGTCTAGTTTCTTTTAAAACTGATTTCATGATTTTTCATCATGTATACAATTGTATATCCATTTTTAAAGAGCACTGTGTCAAGCCCTTGGTTGCATGGATCGCAACCCAAAGAGTCCGGACCCACTGTCAAAGCTCGGGCTGAGACCCTGAGAATACGACAACCAGATAGGTCGCGTTCTCAACCAGGTCGCGACAAGGCCTCATGTCGTATTCATAACGCGACGGGTCCCTGAGTCGTGATCTTCAGATCACGTCGGTCTCGACCTAAACGCGCCGCCCCGACACGACGCGATGAGAACCTCATCGTCACATCGGCTTCTCGGCTGAACTAGATCATGTCGGCTCAACACATCGCGACCATAACATGGTCGTCGCGTCGGCCCAGTCTGTCGTGACCTGAACGTGACGCTGGCCGACGTCGCGACATGACTGTCTTTCCAGAAACCCTAATCATCATGTTATTCATAAATCCTGCAATGTACTGTTGTGAACAGTAACGACATGTTAATGTATAATGGGTAATATTCACATGATTTCTATTAATTAAAAGATGTGTGCACAACTATCTCTTGCTAACTTGATTCTCTTACACATGCACACACTAAACATGAATCTTTGCCATGATACCTTACCAAAATTTCTTAATAAACTATCTGGTAATTAAGTGTAGTTATTCATGTAAATTTCTTATTTATTTTAAATGGACTGTCTTCGTTTCAATCGCTTGATTTAACACTGTTATCTCGTCCCTCTACCTTCGAGCACTCAAGGCAAGACGGACAACGTTTCTTTACACACTTCTCTTGGCTTGGACGACCTCTCCGTTGGGAATACTCCTGACAGGACCAGGAACTCCTTGTCGAGGCCTCCGTAAGACTCCTAGGCTTTGGCGGACGTCTATTGCCGACGAGCAGGTTGTACCATCAATACCCGTTTTGCCTTAGGGATCAGCATGATCCAACGGCCTTAGATTGTTCTCTCTTACCTTGAAATCACGCCAGACCTCTGGTCTGTGTACGTAGCACGACTATTGGGCGGCTAGTGACTTCCACCGGGCTACCAGCACACGATCATGTGTGTTGTGCAACTGTTCCTATCACATATTTATCGTTGTTTTACGAATATGTCCCTAGATCTCATCTATTATCCTTATTCTCTCATCTATTCACGTTCTCTCTATACTCTCGTCTATTCTTCAATTACTCTCATCTATTCTTGGTACTCTATTTGGCCATCTAATTGATTGTCTAAGGTAAAAAACATGATCAATGTCATGCAACATTATAAAGGGCCCGATCTAGTCCTGGGAGGTGCGCCCGAAAGACTATTACTCGCGGGGGTTCAATGATCAGGGTGTTCGACATGCATCCAAACGCATGACTCTCAAGATTTAATCGAAGATAATCAATCAAAATACTATAATCCCTCGGTTGACAAGAAGATCAACTAAACCTGCTATTGCGACTAGTGCACTTTTGTGCAACCATACATGCTATCTCTTAATATGGCCAATCCCTTATCATGCTTGTTATGCTATTTTCATGTGAACGTATTATGATTCTCTTGCTATCATGTGACATTACTCTCTTGACTAAACTTGATCGTTCTCTCTAGTTATCTTGCTTTACAAGATATTAATCACTTAAAACATGCATGTTCACACGAGATATTAAGTCCTACTGAGATAGTCGACCAGAGGTGTGAAAGTAGGTTGATCTTTCCGACCTGAACCGTCGGATCAAACAACGCCAACGTTCTGCCTGAGAAAGAAGGGACGCCAGCCTATGCCCTCAGTGAGGTCGGCTAAGCCTGAGGATTCAGCCGACCTACCGGGAACTCCCCGTATCACCTTGCATTTTACTTATCTGTTGTGGTTGTGTGAATAAGTGAGGGCTCTTTACCTCTGCTATGATGTTTGCTCTATTAATTAGTTTAGGATGTTCTTATTGGGTATTGGTGTATTGCATTTGCCTTTTTCCAAATACTCCTAGTGATTCATATGGTGTCATATTGTCTTATTAAATCATTGATCTAGACTTAAAATTATATATATATATATATATATATATATATATATATATATATATATATATATATATATATATATTGACCACTAATGACCTGTTGCCTTTTACCTATTGTGTTTTTTTTTGGGTAGGTTTCTCTATGTCGACCTGGCGAGTTTTGGGTAGGTTTCTCTATGTTGACCTAGCTACTCGCCGAACCCACTGTTGCCAGTCTTTATCTCTCTCTCTCTCTCTCTCTCTCTCTCTCTCTGAGTGTAAGCGAGTGTGTGGGTGTGTAACTAGTCGCCAATGCCTCCGTCGATCGATGTGGCCGGAGAGGGTGATGTGCAGTCTCATCACATAGAATTTTCCACCCCCCTCCTCCTCCTCCTTTGTGCATGTCCTAGATTTGTTCGGATTTGTCTTCCTTAACCAAGTTGTAGGTTCTCAATTTTGCCAGTCTTTCATGCAGATCTCCCGCATACCCAATTGTTTCATCACTCTCTTGCTACCCCAAGTACTTCTCCATACATATGTTAAAGCACTCTGCCACTGTTCTAATTTGTACCTTATCTTCCGGGTCGTCCCTTATATACAACTTGTGAGTGGTTCTGTTCCAGATAGCTGATGGTGTCCGCCAAGCTGGCCAACCAGCAAAAAACTATAGCACGAGAGCTATGAAGGGATGAGAAAAGCTTCACGATCGAGGCACGAGGGACGATCGAGCCCGCTGCATGGTGAAGTACTCCAGCCAAAGGTGTGGCAGGTCGGAGCGGCTCAGGGCAGAGGTGAAGCCCTGGGCAACCCTTTGGTAAGTATATCAGCCAACTGATCCTTCGTAGAAACGAAGGAGACTGTAAGTAGGCATTGCTCCACTTGTTCATGAACAAAGTGGTGGTCTATTTCGATATGTTTCATCCGACATCTGAAGGCGACACCTACCTGTGCTTTGGAATCATGGAGGATTAACCCATGGCCTCCCCCCCTCCACCCAGAGTTGCACTCCATCACTTTTCCGTATCTAATTGAGAGTAGTAGTGCTACTTACAGATATTGGGGGGCACTTCTGTGAAGGAGTTCTCTTATGGCTTTTTTTTCTTTCCTTTAAGCAAATATGTCTGGATATTGGAAATACATAATGCTTACAAGTAAACTATTAAACATTCTGTTGCATAGATTTTTATTGTTGTATCTGTAAGTAGTATGTGTAAGATTGTAATTATATCCTATTTTGTGAATTTATTCTTTAAGATTTAACGATTGATGAAGCGCTAAAATCTCGGGATCTATGAGTTTTATTTTACACTTCCAAATATTATTTTATGGGCAAAAAAAAACTTGCGTAAGGAAGATAGAATTATCATGTTATAGCATTTTTTGGTTGTAAAATAATCATGTTCAAGATCTTTAAATTATGTAAATATAATTTCAATAATTTTAAATTGTTAGTGATGGAAGTTGGATTGAAGAACAATTGTAACTCACATATATGAACAATCCCATTTTGCATAATTTTTTCTTTTCATATGCTACTTTCAACTATGTAAAGATAAATATACAAATACTAAAATGTCTAACTATTATTATTTGCTCAAACATTTTTAGGAATCAGCCGAGAATGTGGACATCGACAACAATATCAGGTAAGGTGTATACACTGAAGATGTGGATAATGTAAGTAAAACTCAAGGTAAAAAAACTTTTCTAAAACAATAACTCAAAATTTATGTGTAGTGTTTTATTAATAATTTTATTATTGTGTTTTAGGATAACGTTTCAATTACATGTTCTACAAGTAGCATCACTCTATTCAAAAGGACTTTATCAGATGAAGAACGTGAAGAAGGTCTGTCTGCAGATGATACTACCGCACAATATTCATCTAATAAGATGAAGAAAACTAAAATTGAAAATGAAGAAGTTGAAAAATGAGATCTATGGATATTGTCGAACATTATTGTTTATAAACCAATGACTTATGTCATGGACCAATATATGATGTAGACTTATTATTTGTTGAAGACATTAATTTCTAATTCATTTTATGTTATTAATATTGTGATGTTACTAAATTGAAAATTCTTTTTGATAGTTATAATTCATTTTATATCTAAAACAATCCCGTGCATGGTACGGACATAGAACTAGTATACTACTAAAACTCAGTTTAACGCTGCCAAATTAGAGTGCACCTGACACACACTATCTCTCTATTCCCTCCACTATCTCTCTCCCAACCGCGTGGAACTGCCAACCTACATCTGAGTAAAAAAAAAATTTGATTCCTAACCCTTCATCGCACTACTCTTCCCCCTACAATCTCTCACAAAAATTTTCAAAACATTTTGCGGTTTCTCCCTCCTGCAGTTTCTACAACTCCTCTCCTTAATCTCTGGTTCCCATGCAGTTATAGGCTATAAAACTGCTCACATTTATAGGCAGGCCCTTTTGGATGAACCCCTAGCCGAGGACTACCACAAGAAACAACAGGTAAGCCTCCCCTCTCCACTTCCATTCTCGCGTGCACCACCGCCAGTTCTGGTATCTCTCACATCGTCGCCACCGCAGAGACACCACACGCCACTGCCACCTACGAACAGGTTCCCACCACCATCCACACCAGCATAGTCGCACCCACCGTGAGCTCACATGTCACCTCCGCCACCGTCTCCACCACGTCAGCCTTCCCTGCTTCCTAAGTGTGCACCGCCAATAGCCCCTAGCAGGTCTTCTCCACCACCATCGCTGCCCATGTCTCCATCGTCAATGACCACGCCACTCTCGCCGCAAGCTCACAGATCACCCCCGCCGTCTCCTTCGGTGTGATAGCCATCACAGCACACCCAAGAAAGCACGTGCATCGCCATCACTGTGAGCTCGCAAGTGACGCCCTAGTCGCCTCCACCCCACCAACTGTCATCACTGCCGAGAATGCACTGCCACCTCCCCCAGTGTGTCTTCGGCACCATCATCCCCGCCTCTGTGTTCACCACCCCTATCATCGACTCCGGCCCTCCAGTGTTCACCACTGCCTGAGCAGGCGCCTACACCTTTCCCCAGCAAGTGTCCACTACCATCATCACCATCAACATCATCACCATCCCCTCCACTCCACCAACACTCTTCGGCGGTGCCCCAGCATGCGCCATCACCACAGGGACACCAGAGGCCGCCGTCACATGTGAACAAGTTCCCACGGCCATCCCCACCAGCGTCTACCTATCGCGAGCTCATTGACTGCCTCCGCCATCATCAGCGCGCCAACGTTCCCCGCTTTCCGAGCGTGCACCGCCACCAGCAACCAACATCTCTTATCCACTGCCATCGCCGCCCACGTCTCCACCCAGAGAGTCTTCACCATCACCAGTTCCAGACCAAGAGACCGCCATCTAATATATCAATCTTTTTTGTGGACATACATCGTTTCTTAGTTTGTCAAAGAGATGCATAAAATTGTAGCATTCTAATCATTTACAAACTGCATTCCTAGCTTTGATAAATAATGTTTGTGTTGCAGCCTTTTGCATTCAGCGAACTTTTTGAGACAAAATCTAATCGACAGATTATACCATGTAGCTTCTACGAGGCCATGTAATCGAATCAGGGAAACAAGCTCTCAAGAATATAAATTCACTTGGTTTTATATAAATTCACTTGGACTTTTCCAATATTAGAGTGAAACTCTGACCTGACGGAGGTATCATGGTCGAAATAAAATGAACTTCAACATAAGTCAGCTGAAGTTAGCACAGAGTGGAGTATCGTACTTGGACGTCAAGGGAGACCTACTCCGATATACATGAATACTTAATTCATTTAGTTTTTTGTTAAACATGTAATTTCAAGATATTACTGTGTTCTTACAAATAAAAGTTTGATTAGTTGGATTTGAAATATGCATAATTAGCCTAAACACTAATTGTATTATAGTACAAGAACTAAAATGAGGTAATTGGAAGCAAATCATTCTATGGTTTCACAGATTTGATGACATATATTTTATATAGTGTAGTTGACGTAAGAATGTATAGATGATTTCTCTTCCTATGGTTTCTTTTAGGCATCCCCGCAATCTAGTGGTACTATATCTTTTGATCATCGGAACATCAATCCTCTAAATAGATCTATTCTTGCATTAGTGACAATTAGCAATCTTCTTAATCCATAGGTATGTTATAATGAATTTTTGTTGAATAATTAATATCTTATAATTTTTTGTTCAGACTATGGTTTCTTAGCTCAAAAAATTCATCGGTTCTTTTCGAAAATAGGACCTAAGTTAACCATCATTTAAGAACTTATCATTGTTGAATAAGTCTTCTTATTTTCATTCTTTGAGTTCTGAATTCAATTTGGATTATGTTTAAAGCTGTAATCCAACTTACACTTCTATTATTATATAATATCTATTGAAACTGTACACATTTGTATGGATCATTTTAATTATGTATGTTTGGATCCATCTTCAAATGTATAGACAAGAATTTTAAAATTTAAAAACTATGATTAGGTCATTATTTACATTTCTCAATCATAATATGCAAGTTTGATATGTCAATATTTTCACGTTCTCATATTTCTAAATATGTCTTACACTTTCATGTCTATTTATTTACATATATCTTAAATCCCTAAATATTATTTGCTTCGCATCATTTACGCATACCTTGATTACTTAAACATTATTTGCCCTGAAGATAAAATATATGCATAAATATTTTTTGTGATAGGAAAATATTATGCCATGTTTCTTGAAAATTTTCGGATGATAGATAGAGTTTAATTACTTTCATATGCACATTCTTATGTTAATCTAATTTAAATTCATTTAAATACATTTACTTTATATATTTTTTATGCATCCTATGATATTTGAAGATATGTTGTCTCTTTGTTAATTATTTAAATTATTATTTTTAAATAAAAATATAAAAATTTATTCATATAGTAGAAAATTTAACATAAGAGTTCTAATAAACAGGCGACTGTCGCCCGATCAAGCACCGAAGCAGAATATAAAACAATTGCCAACGCCACTATCTAGCTTATATGGTTGCGATATCTTCTTTATATCAGAGATACTTATCTCGCTGTCAAGTCTGTATTTCATGCCCGAACGAAATATATCGAAATAGACTACAACTTTGCTCATAAACAAGTGGCGCAACGCCTGTTTACAGTCTCCTTCGTTTCTACGAAGAATTAGTCGGCTGATATACTTACCAAAGGGTTGCCCAAGGCTCCACCTTCGCCCTGAGCCGCTCCGACCTACCACACCTCTGGCCGGAGTACTCCGCCATGCAGCGGGCTTGATCGTCCCATATGCCTCGATCGTGAAGCTCTTCTCATCTCTTCATAGCTCCCGTGCCACAGTTTTTTGTGGCTGGCCAGCTTGGCGGACTCCATCAGTTATCTGGAACATCACCACTCACAAGTTATATATAGAGGACGACCAAGAAGACAAAGTACAAATTAGAACAGTGGCGGAGTGTTTTAACATATCTATGGAAGGGTACTTAGGGTAGCAAGAGAGTGATGAAACAATTGGGTATGTTGGAGTTCTGCTTGAAAGACTGGCAAAATTGAGAACCTACAACTCGGTTAAGGAAGACAAATCTGAACAAATCTAGGACATGCACAAAGGAGGAGGAAGAGTAGGGGGGGTGGAAATCCCATGTGATGAGACTGCACATCACCCTCTCCGGCCACATTGATTGACGGCGGCATTGGCGACTAGTTACACACCCACACATTCACTCACACCCACATATGCACTATTCATTCAGGTGTAAACCCCAAAATTTATACCTATAAATATGTAGAAATTAAGAAAGGGTAAATTAGGATTAAAATAAAGGTGATTAGCCATGCAAAGCAAGCAAATTCGTACCTAGCCATGATAGGAACTTCCCTAATGGCATTCCTACATCAATTGGGAGGAGAATCCCCAAAACTTGGAAGGGGCCAAGCCAAAATCGCAGCCCACCTTTCCTAGTCTCTTTAGGACATGGATTTAACCCTAAACATATAAATAATCATCATAAGATGGATTGGGAAGGTTTACCATTGTGTTGGGGTCATGTGGAGGCGAGCTAGGATACCAGGAGGAGAGGAAATCTGCTGAGAACCGGAGCTTCTTCCCCAACTGTTCTCTGTTGCGACCTGTGCAAACACCCTTCTTAGATCCACTCAAAGGTAGGTAATCTCGGGCTTAACCTAAACGTTGCACATACCAATGGAAAGAGCATCGAGTCTAGTTTCATTTGCATGTATTTTCCCCAATTTTCATGAACCATGTGAGTCGTATTAAGTGTTTTTCAAGAGTCGCACATGTTTAGGGCTTTTTGTGTTCTTACTGTGTTTCACGAAAACTGAGGCCGAATTGGGTCAAACAAAACCAATAGTTCTCTTCTACTTGATGTACTCAACACTTTTCATGTTTAGAGTTTTGTCTAAATATCGCTAGATGTCACGTTATAACTCTTTCATGAAGGATTGTAGTGTTTTCTGCGTTTTCGGACAAGATCCAAGAACACGACGGCACCAGAAGTCACGTTTCTTGTTGCATGAACGCGACGTACATGTATGTCGTTATTCAGAAAAAGGCGACAGATCATTCCGTCATGATTTGATGTCTGACCAGTCAACCTGACGCATGAAACTGTGCGCCGCATGGGTTTCAGCGCCCTTCTTGAACGCGACAGTACAGGTCGTCTCGATTTGGACTTTTTCCCGCCCAACTTTCGGTGCTGTTTTTATATTCAGATTTTAAAGTCAACTCTTGAATGTGACGTAGGAGAACGTCGCGATTCAAAGGTTATCGCGATATATCGTGTAACAGTATGGTCGTTCGGATCCGGGTTTATCAGGTCTACGTGTGGTGCTCTTGACCAAGAGAAGGTCAATGGGCTGTTTGTGTGGTTTCTGTGCATAGGGTGAGCAGTGTGGGCCAGTTATGCTAGCCCAATTGCACTGCTGGTTCACTATTTGGAATCGCGGCGGAGGTAGGCGACACGATTTGAACGCGTCGTACATGTCGGACGCGATTCCAGGAACTGCCTCTGTGGCACATGGCGCGGGTTTCTATTTAGCATCGGACAGAGGGGACGCGTTTAAGGAAGTTAAACGCGGCGTCTGTCTCGGACGCGATTTTCAAAAATGTGATAAAAGCTTCGTTTCAGCCAGATAGAGCAGAGGAGGCTCTGTCTGGCGTAGGGGAGGAACTGATGTGGCTTCTCTGAAAATTTTCGGTGGATTTTGGCTTCGGATGGCTCGTGCGATGCGGGAACCATGGGAGGACGATGCTCAGAGCGTGGGCGTGCCGTCGGTGAGGAGGCTTTGGGGCGTTCTTCGGCGTCTTCTTCCAATAGGGAGACTTCCTACCATTGTTTACAGTTTAATGGCATGTTTGGATTTGGGATTAAGGGTTGGAACATGTGTGGGTGGTGTGCCATGGTTTAGAATTGTGTTTACTGCTTTGAATTGGAGTTTGATCAGCCTGTGTGTGGTTTCTCCCGTGGGAGGAGGTGGGTTCGGCCTGTTAGCTGAATCCCACAGGTTTCGTGGAAACGCGCCCAGCACAACCGACGGGTTCATGTTTAACGCGTTGCACTGAGCCGACGTGTTTTGGGTTTTGTACGTCATGTTAAGGCGGCGTTGGGGTCGCGTCTGGTTGACCCGACGTGTTTATGTGGAGACGCGTCTATGTTGTCCGATGCGACTATGTGTTGACCGTTGGTTTGATCGATTTGGGTCTAGTGGCATCGTGTCAGGCCGACGCGACTTGGTCGCGTCACTAAGGCCTACTGCGACAACATTTTGAATAGCATCTGGAAGGGCCGACGCGATCTGGTCGCGGCATTTGGCCCTGGCGCGATAAGGTTCTGTGTGGCATCCGGACAGGTCGACGCGATTTGAGAGGCGTCGCCTATGTTCGACGCAGTTTGGTTTTCAAGGGGAATGTTGGGTGTTGGGCAGTGAAGGTCTTGTGTAGACCTAGCCCTGGTTTACTGTTAATCTTTAAAGGTTATTGTGATGGTTGTGTGTTAAGTGGTGTGTATGTAGCCATCGAGGTCACGGGGTGACCAATGACAAGCAAGGTTATGTCCCGTTAATATGGTTTATTTATGTGTCGGCGTTGGTTGGCTTGGAGGTCACATGGTGACCGTTGATAAGCTAAGCCTGATACTCGTATGTCGTGGTTTATAAATAAAGGATCGTATATCGTGGTTTGTGTGCTTACTGAGTCTAGTGGTCCGGCGCCTAATCTGGAATACCTCTTCAGTCGGGTACCCCAGGTTCCTAGGAGAGCCAGGCACATGTGTTGTGCTCGGGGCGTGTCTCGGTATGTGTGTACCTCAGAGGTCTGAGTCGTCTTCTTGGACACTCTCACTCCTGTGTTTGAGTTGTACGTCCAACTGAGGGAAAGACGACTGTGGGCAGCGGCTTGTGTTTGTGGGTGTGCAGTCACTTGTAGCGTGCTCGTGGTTGAGGGATGGACACCAGTAGACGTATTGGTCCTCAGCTAGTCCTGTTCCAGTGCCTCACTTTAGGGTTCTTGGCCAGAGTCCCTAAAGGTGTCAGGCTTGGGCCTGTGGGGTGTGTGACCTGCAGGTTGTGGTGGTTAGTTAGTCTCCACTGTGGTTTACTTTGTGTACTGGTGGAGCTGTAGTTGGACTGTGTGGTCCGTAGCTATGAGACTGGGAGGTGGTTCTTGTGCTTTGTTGTCCGGGTTGGATACTGGCGTCATGAACCAGTAGTTCATTCCCATGTGGTGGCGTCGTTCCGTTCCGACTCGTGGTTCTCCACTGGTCGTGGCTGGTGTGTGTGAATTGCTGGTTAAGGTTATAACCGTGAAACCGTTAACCATTGTGGTGTGCCCTGGAAGTGGCACGGTTATGTGGTTCAGTGTTGTACCTCGTGGTAGTAGGTACATGTACCCCTCGTGGGTAGAGTTGTGTTGTGGTGGTATGTGAGTCCCGACCTCAGCTGGTGTTGAGGTGAGATCGTGCGTACTGTGGAGGTCTTGTGGTGTGACTCTCCACGTGTTGTGTGTTATTTTATATTCGTACTATGTATTTCTAGTTATGGTTTGATATGTGGGTGTTGGCCGGTTGTTGCCAAACCTAATGCCTTGTGTGGCTGGTTTGCCTGTGAGACTGTAGCCTAGGCAGTGGTCTGCCGGTAAGGCTTGTGGTCGAGGTGGTTCAGTTGTAGGGTGGATTAGTGGTGTTAAACTAATCCTGTGTTTCCCTTTAGTTTCTGAGGACCGGGTTTAGCCGGTGTGTTATAATTAGTTGTTGTTTAACATGCTTGTGTGTGCATGTTATGCTTCGGCTACTGGTGTTGCCAGTGAGACCCTCTGGGGTTGAGGTCTCTTGTGTAGTTGTGTTTTCGTTGTGGGGGGTCCCTGCTGAGCGGTGACTTGTCGAGGCTCACTCCCTTATAGTTTGTTTCAGGTGTTGGCTGACTTTGGTGTGGTTTATGCAAGAGTAGTGCAGACTTCTACCACCAGCAGTAGAGTAGTTGAGTCGTTTGAGCTTGTGCTTTCTCAGGGTATGCCCCAGGTAGTTGTACTCTTTTAATTGGATATGTAATAATTGTAAAGGGACTTTTGTACATTGTGGTTTACAGTTATATACACTTGTACTTTCCTGTGTTATATACTATACTTGTGGTCTTTTATATTCATACGAGACACGTGTTTGAGATATCCCTTGCGAGACTTCGGTCCATTCGCGGGAGACGGATCTAGATATGAACCCTTATTGGGTATGAATATCCAGGGCCATTACATATCGACCTGTCACGTTATGAACGCGACAAGTGGAACCGTCGGTTCCTGTTTAGACAATCGATTTGGTATTTGATTCCTGACCAAAAAGGCGACCATCTGACCTGACGCGATTTGAACGCGACGGGAAGGTCCATCGCGATTTAGTAACCTTGTACAGAACTGTGTTTTGACTATGTATAGCCCTTTGAAGTGGGATGACTGTGTCCATCGCGATTTAAAGGCCAACCCGAGACTATTTTAATGAGCTGTTCAATCTACCATATTCATGCTCTATTGTCATATCATGTCATATAGTTATGCAATGGCCTAAAAGTGATCAACCTACATGAAAACCATAAGAATATGAACTTCTATTCTAAGGGTTAATGATTGAATATTGATTTCATCTACCATGTGATCGTGTGATTGATATATGCTATGTCCATACTCTATCTTGTCTATAACTGAAAAGTGATTATATGCTTAAAGTACAGCAACCATGTGATAGATTGAATTGCATACATGTCATGCTTGTTTGTTATAAGCTTTCCATCTTGTTTCAAACCGATGGATTGTGGATTGAGACACGCTCTACATGTCACATTGCACTTATAGGCAGCCCTTTCTTGGGGATTGGAAACTCATGGCCGGTCATTCCGTATCGGCAGTCTAGTGACCTTTCTCTTAAGACCTCCGTAAATCTCCGTACTCCGTGGATTCCCTTATGGAGACCGAGTTGGTTGTACCAATGAAGTACCCAAAGATAGATTGCACTTCTATTCTTATCTACTTCTCGTGAGAGTGATTTGACAACATTGAAACTAAGCCATTAAATGTAAAGATTGAACTAATAAAATTAAGTCGTTATGCTGCCGAAATTAATCCGGATCATGTCCCCTTGCATTGTTCTCTATCATTATTGACATGATCTATAGTTCATCATTGTCCATCTCTTGGAAAATCATGTTGGCCATAAATGAATGAATGGAATTACCAGAAACTATTAGAACTTCGGTTCACAACTATGCCTGTGCAAATAAGGCCCAGTCTGGTCCTGAGAGGAGCACCCAAAATACTTATAAATCACGTGAGTATATGATCCATTGAGGTGTCTGACAATCACCTAATTGATTGCAAGATTGATCTGGGTAATTTCCACACTGTTATTGAATGATTGATTAATTGATTGAACTGTTATATGTGAAATGGCCAAATCTATTGTACATGTCATGTTATTGAAACCAATATGTCATTGTCCATTGGAATTCCACATAATTCAACATGAGATATCCATTGTATATGTTATTGAATCTCTTCTACATGTTAAGTGTGATGATCAGTCCATCCCCATATAATATTAATTATTATATATATTTTGGAGATTAACAAAACTCAAATAAAGTATGATCTAACAAGTTTTTATGAAGCTTAAGCACAGGAAAAAATCAGGCGGGAATCAACAAATAAGTAAGTATTACTTAGCATCTGAAAGTACAGAGCATATAATTTCTCTAAGTACACATCGACTTCCTATGTATTATAACGATTTCATTAGAGTCATAATGATTTCCACTTCTATCGATTTCAATTTCACAAGGATTTGATAAAGTATCATACTGATTTCGGTTTTATAACGATTCCATAAGTGTTGCATCGATTTCGATCTCACAACGATTCGTCAAGTGAGCATAACATTTACTCTCACAACGATTCACTAAGTGAGCATAACGACTTCGATCTCACAACAATTCGCCAAATGAGCACAATGATTTTCTCTCACAACGATTTGGTTCTTGTAACGATTTGAAAACAACAACTTGGTCTCACAACGATTTGCCTTCATAACGATTCGATAAGTTCCACATCGATTTGGTCTTCATAACGATTCGATAAGTTTCACATCGATTTGGTCTTCATAACGATTCGATACGTTCCACATCGATTTGGTCTTCATAACGATTCGATAAGTTCCACATCGACTTGGTCAGTATAACGACTTGATAAGTTACACAACAACTTGCTTGTTGTAACGATTCGATAAGTTACACAACGACTTGCTTGATGTAACGATTCGATAAGTTACACAACGATTTACTTGCTGTAACAATTCAATAAGCCACAACAACGACTTGGTCTGTGTAACGATTCGATAAAGTAAAACAACGATTTGATCACTACATCGACTCAATAAGTGTAACAACGATTTAGTTATAACAACTCATTCATAACGACTTGCTTATACTCTCATAATGATTTGTCTCTACAACGATTTGGTTATGATTGTATAACGATTTGTGTTCACATCGATTTGTTTATACATGTGCAACGATTTACATAAACATGGACTCATTCACATAACAATTTCATAAGTCATACTCACAACGATTTCATGAGTTATAATGGCTTGATATTTAGACATATTTCAAATATTTTGAAAGTCAAAAGTCTTCCCTCACTTTTCTCCGATATCCATGCATTTATTATAACTGAACATTTCACTGCACAGACATCTTCTATTCCTATGCTTATATTAGAAACATCTTTTGGAAAGCAAATTGATATTTCTATTTTGATCTGTATTCATTCTGACGTTGACTGACAACAAGAGACATCATAGTTGTCTATCATTTAGCATTTATTGTGTGCAGGTCTCTGACAGCACAACCGTTTGCAACGTTGGACAAAATGGAAGATGAAGGATATCGAGAAAGATCTTCTCTTTACATGCGTGGAACGTAAAGAACAGTTGACTAGAAGCTCTATAATACCATGCAGTTTAACGTATACCAGAGCATAGAGACAACAGACATATCAACGGCTACTTCCTCAAGAGAAGATATAAATACAAGACTCAAGACTCTTGGAAGACAACCTTTGAAAGAGAGATCTTTTAAAACGATCAACTTGATAGAGAAGCATTCAAGCCAAACAGTCTTAGAAGAAGAGCCTCTGTCCATTCCAATCCTCGTAGCTCTTGCTCTCTGTGTTCTTGTCAAAATCTTTTAGATAGCCTTTTTGAGTTCTGAGAGACTTCGCTTTTGTAGATCTTTCTCTCTCAGTCTCAGCCTCAGATCTGATACTTGTTGTAAATAAGGTCTAGGGACATTTCGCCTTTATTCACATTCTTGTGAAGTTCCTCTTCTAGGGTGAAGAGAGGACCTGTTGAAATAGGTGTTTTTATTCCCTTCATGTTGAAGGAAGACCTGGGTTCCAGGGTGTTGTATTCCTCTTCAGGTGAAGAAAAGAAGGCCAGTTGCGGCTGGATGTGTATGTGTCCTTGAGGGGGACTGTACCCTTGGGTAGTGGAATCCTAAGTTCTTACTCAGGGACTGGACGTAGGACTCCTGTGGAGAGGAGGTCAGAACCAGGATAAAATCCTTGTGTAGTGCAGTTGCTTGTTTGTGATTGTTGTTTTCTTTACTACTAACACTAACAGTTAATCGTAGTGTTTTGTGTGAACGTTTTTGTTGATAGGTTTAGATAATCATATTTTAAGAATCTCATTCACCCCCCCCTCTGGGCTTGCTAGCTGGGCAACAAGTGGTATCAGAACGAGTCTCTTCGACAAAGAACATCTAACGATCTGAAGAGAAAAGATCAATGGCAGCTCAACGGCATTTCGAAGGTCTGTCCGTCAACAGACCACCATTGTTCGATGGTGAAGATTATACCTACTGGAAAACACGAATGGAATTTTTCCTTCAAGGGCTCAATTATCAGATTTTGTCTATTATAGAAGAATGAGATCTTCTGGTTACAAATGAAAAAGACAAATGGACAGAAGATGATAAGAATAAAATCTCTCTCAACTGCAAGGCTAAAAGCATACTGTGTTGCGCTCTTAGTAAGAAGGAGTTCAACATGATCTCTGCCTGCAAATCCACAATGGAAATGTGGGAGAAGCTGAGGATCACCTATGAAGGCACGAATAAGGTAAAAGAGACAAGAATAGACATTTTGGTGACACAGTACGAGAGGTTCCAGATGCAGTCAGGGGAATCGATAACTCAGATGTACAACAGATTTACCGACATCACAAATGGGTTGGCTGGTCTTGGAAAAGGCTACAAAATGGGAGATATGGTCAGAAAGATATTAAAATCCCTACCAGCCTCGTGGACTCCAAAAGTGACAGCAATAGAAGAGGACAATGACCTAAAGAGAATGTCACTAGAGAAACGCATTGGGTCCCTAATGGCCCATGAGATCAACATGGAAAGGTTGGGAGAATCGTCAAGTAGAAAGAAACATACCAACGCTCTTAAGGCCGAAGAAGGTATATCAGAAGAAGATTCAGATAGCCAGGAAAGCATGAGAAGCAGCAAAGATGAAGGAGCGTTGTTATCCAAAAGACTACAACTTATATTAGCCAAGAAAATGAAATACCAGTCTGGAAGAAGATACTTTAAAAAGGGAAAGGACTTCAAGAAGCCTGAAGTCAAGGATGTAAAAAAGATGGAACCGATTTGTTATGAATGCAAGAAACCCGAACATATCAAGGCTGAGTGTCCAAAGCTAAAGAAGACTGAAGTCAGAAAGAAAAACAATGCTAGAAAATTCAGAAAATATAAGAAGAAAGCCATGGCAGCAGCTTGGGACAACAGCAGCGACTCAGACAGTGAGTCGAGCTCAAGCGAAGAGGAAGAAGAAAAGGCCAACTTGGCCTCCATGGCAAACATTGATGATAAGGTATCCTCTGACTCATCCTTTTCATCATGCAATGAATCTGAATCCGATAGTTTAGAAGATGCTTTTAACGAACTATATAGTAAATACAAAGGTGTGTGTAAATTGTTAAAAGTCAGCAAGAAAAATCATGCTTGTTTAGAAAACACTAATTCAGATCTAAAATCTGAAAATGAGCAACAGGAAAGGCAAGTTACTGAACTAAAAAGAAGAAACGAACTATTGGGTGAAGATTTGAAAAATAAAAATGAACAAATAGCAAGACTGGAAAACCAGGAAATAGTAAGTAAATTAAATCAAGAAATTAACACACTAACATAAGAAAATGAAAAGTTATCCAGTACGTTAGAAAAATTTACAAATGGAAAAACAACATTAATACTAAAAGGAGATAGAAGGTCAAGAAAGAAGAAATATGGCTTAGGATACACTCCTCCCGATAATGAAGAAACAATAGTACATCCTAAAATATATCCAACACCTAAATTTGTAGCCGAACAAGACACTGCATACAAGTCAAACTTTAAATATATTCCAACTGAAAAAGTAAGTAAAATATCTTGCTGTAGCCACTGCAACAAATTAGGTCATATTAAAATAACATGTCCAACTAAACATAAAAGATGGATAATTAAGAAGAAAAATGAGGAAACTAACCAACAAGGACCCAAAAGAACTTGGGTACCTAAAGTTTAGTATTTTCACTACAGGGAAGCCTTCGAGCATCTAAATGGTACATGGATAGTGGGTGCTCAAGGCATATGACAGGGAACATAAAGTTGTTCTCCCATCTCGAAGCTGAAGAAGGCACAGTAACATATGGAGATAATGGAAAAGGGACAGTCATTGGTAGCGGAACAGTTGGCAGTCAAGGCAGGAATCTCATAGAGGATGTTCTATGCGTGAAAGGACTCAAGCATAATCTAATCAGCATCAGCCAGCTGTGTGACAAAGGCCATCAAATCAAGTTTCAAGAATTAGGATGCAGCATTCTAAAAGATGGTAAAACTATGTTTGAAGCCTGCAGAGAGAAGAATCTCTATGTACTTCATTTGGAAGAATTAAAAGATCAGGATGTGTGCCTTGCCGCAAGCAAGGATCAGTCAGTGGAGCTTTGGCATCGAAGATTGGGCCATTGTAGCTTGGATGGAATTAGAAAGCAAATCAAGAGAAACATAGTGGAAGGTCTGCCCAAAGTAAGCACAAAAATGGAAGGTGTCTGTGAACCGTGTGCAAAAGGAAAGCACACTAAATCATCCTTTAAGTCAAAGACCATGGTAACAACATCAAAACCTTTAGAACTACTGCATATGGATCTATTTGGGCCGATGAGGACCACAAGTCTTGGTGGAAAGAACTTTGGATTCGTCATAGTGGATGCCTACTCTAGATTGGCTTGGGTATCTTTCTTGGAGCACAAAGATGACACGTTTGACAGCTTTGTTAGCTTCAGTAAGAAAGTTCAGAAAGACAAGAAGTACACCATTGTCAGTATTCGATCAGATCATGGAGGAGAGTTTCAGAACGAGAGATTCGCTAAGTTCTGTGATGATCAAGGGATAGAGCACAATTTCTTAGCACCAAGGACCCCACAGCAAAATGGAATAGCTGAGAGAAAGAACAGAATCTTATTGGATATGGCTAGAACGATGCTGTCAACACAGCATGTTACATAATCAACAGAGTAATGATCAGGCCAATCCTGAAGAAGACTGCATACGAGCTCTACAAGTAGAAGAAGCCAAAGATCAGTCACTTCAGAACTTTTGGATGTCCATGCTTCATTCACATCAATGGAAAAAGAGATATTGGTAAGCTGGATTCAAAGTCTGATGAAGGTATATTTATGGGGTATGCTTCTAAACCCAAAGGATATAGAATATTCAATAAGCAAAGTTTATTAATTGAGCAAACTGTACATGTTATCTTTGATGAGACTAACCCTTCCTTGAGAAAGGAAGTAGATAGTGATGTTGATGATGCAGATGAATTATCTAAGAAATTAAAGAACTCATCCATCGAGGACAAGGAAGATCCACCCTTGGAAGATCTACAACAAAAAGACATATCACATGATGATCTTCCAAAAGAATGGAGATACAAGAAGGATCACCCATTGGATAACATTATTGGAGATCCATCAGTTGGGTAAGAACTAGAGGTAACGTAATCTCATGTGATTATTTAGCCTTTGTATCTCAAATAGATCCTAAGACAGTCAATGAAGCACTGTCTGATGAATCTTGGATATTAGCCATGCAAGATGAACTTAATCAGTTCAAGAGAAACCAGGTATGGTCCCTTGTTCCAAGACCATCAGATCATCTTGTGATTGGCACCAAATGGGTGTTCAGGAACAAATTAGATGAAGCTGGTGTGATCACAAGAAACAAGGCCAGACTGGTAGCTCAAGACTATTCCCAAGAGGAAGGCATAGATTTCGATGAAACCTATGCACCAGTAGCTAGACTTGAGACAATTAGGATTTTACTTGCTTATGCATCTGCATTGGGTTTAAAATTTTTTCAAATGGATGTTAAATCAACATTTCTAAATGGTTATATAAATGAGGAAGTTTATGTAAAATAACCTCCCGGTTTTGAAGATATTGATTTTCCAAATCATATTTTCAAGTTGCATAAAGCATTGTATGGATTAAAGCAAGCACCTAGAGCTTGGTATGAAAGGCTCAGTGCATTTTTATTGAATCATGGTTTTATCAGGGGTCAAGTAGATAGTACTTTATTTGTTAAGTCTAAAATCAAATATGTATTTCTTGTACAAATTTATGTAGATGATATAATATTTGGTTCTACTGACGAATCTCTTTGCAAGTATTTTGAGAAGCTTATGCAGGGAGAATTCGAAATGAGCATGATGGGGGAGCTCAACTACTTCCTCGGATTGCAAATCAAGCAAGGAAATGAAGGAACACACATTTGTCAAGCAAAGTACACTAAAGAATTATTGAAGAAATTTGGATTTGAAAGCGCCAAGCCACTGTCAACACCAATGAGCACATCTATAAGGCTAGACAGTGATAAGGATGGTAAGAAGGTAGACCAAAAGCTCTACAGAGGTATGATAGGTTCATTACTTTATTTGACAGCAAGTAGACCTGATATATTGTTTAGTGTATGCATGTGTGCTAGGTATCAGGCAAACCCTAGAGAGTCCCATTTAATTAGCGTCAAACAGATTTTTAGATATTAAGCTAGAACCCATGATCTAGGATTATGGTATCCAACATCATGTGAAATCAATTTAGTAGGATACTCTGATGCTGACTACACTGGATGCAAGGTAGATAGAAAAAGCACCAGCGGATGTTGTCAATTTCTTGCAGGATGTCTGATTTCGTGGTCCTAAAAAAAATAAAATTCAGTAGCATTGTCAACAACTGAAGCTGAGTACGTGGCTGCTGGAAGCTGTTGTACACAACTCTTATGGATTAAACAGCAACTTGAGGATTATGGACTACACATCAAGACAATTCCCTTGCTATGCGACAACACCAGTGCAATTAATCTCACCAAGAATCCAGTTCAGCACTCAAGGACAAAGCATATAAAGGTTAGATATCATTTTATTCGTGATCATGTAGTCAATGGTAATATAGATATTTCCTTTGTTAATACTCAAAATCAGTTAGCAGATATCTTCACAAAGGCCTTACCTGAAGAGAGATTTACGTCTCTTAGAAGGGAATTAGGCATGTGTAATTTGTGATAGATTTATCTGTATATAACTGAAATACTAATTATTTCAGAATAATAATTATTCTCTCCCCTGAATTTGAGCAAAATCCTTAAAGATTGCATGCATCATAAATATCTGTGACGGTTCGTTAATTTAAAAGTATTTACTCATCTCGAACCTGTCTCTTTTCTGTCGTTTTTCCGCATTTATGGCGCCATCTCCTCAAAAGTCACATTATCTTTATCTGATAAAATCTGAAATATGTGGCATATCGATTCACCTCCTGCTCTCATCTCTTTCAACTTGTTTGAGACGATAAGCCCTATCGACTCCGACATCGACTCTATGCGATTTCAAATCTTCCATCCCTTTCCGCGAAAGATTTCCTGAGGGCTTTTGCTCCAATCTTCTTCACGACCTCCCAGAACCCTCTCTTGCTCAAAACCATGGTCGTTTCTGGAGTTTCCGATACCGTTGGGGGCTACGGGGCTGCTTTCCTCTCCGCAGAGCAGTAGGAAAGGTTTACAACCGTGAAGACGAAGATGTGTGGGAACAAGGCAGTTGATATTGCTGATCTGGAGAAGAATGGGATGCACAACATCGTTGCAGCTGATAACTGCAAAATTTTTCATGTTAAATTTCATACATATAGTTGATTTTAGACATCTTTTGTCTATAAATAATGTGCATTTTGATTTTAATTTTCATTTCATCCAGAAAATAAGTTTATGAACATATTAGTTGATAATGGGTTAGAATGCACATGATAGATTTTCATTCAATAAGTCACTATTTTTTAGATTGACTAATCAGGTTTATTTTTCTCTACACAGATACATTTTGGGAAATAAAAGATATTTGTAAATAAATATTGTATATAAATAATTTTTGTTGCAATAATATTCTTGTAAATATCTTTTAGTAGATAAGTGTGAGTTTTTAATAAATAAAGAGTTTTAATACCCCAACCAATACCATCATGCCGCATACCCCTCTCATAAGTCCATTGTGCCAACATTTCTTTTCACTACCATCGGCGCATTACGCCAATACCATTTCTCTCATTTAAACCCTTTTATTTCCACTAGATTGCTGGAAGCGGGGAGAAGCTTCTAAGCAGCTTAGCGATTTGGGGCAGATGGAGGTGGTGCGTGTGGATCGTGCGAAGCAGAGGTGGAGGCTGTGCGTGGCCGGATCTGCTAAGCGTTAGAGGAGCTGGTGCGCTGTGGAGGCAGGAAAAGGCCAGGGGAAGAGCGGGCGTGCAAAGCAGAGCTGGGAGCTCAGGCGGTGCGCTGCAGCGGTGAGCAGCTGTGGCGGTGTGCTGGCATGCGCATCCGGCGCTCAGGTGATCTGGGGGCGTGAGGCTGGCAGAAGAGGCGTGCGCAGCAGCTGCGTGCGTGGTGCGTAGCCGGGTCGTGCAGAGGATTTGGCGGTGGGCCATGCAGCTAGAGGCGGGAAGCCCAGCTGTGCATGCAGAGCTGTGCGATGGAGTGCGGGAGGAGCTCTGGCGATCAGGGGCATGTGAAGCTGGCGACTGCTGGCTGTGCGATGCGGCTGGCGGAGCTCATGGGAAGCAGATCTGTCAGTGGGCGATGGAGCTGGGGCGTGGCAATCCCGGGTATGTAGAGCTCAGGCGCAAGGTGTGAAGGCCGATCTGGGGCGTGTGAGGAGCTCGTGCAGAGGCACCTGGAACGTTCCAAGGAGCCTATATAAGGACCCCAAGGTCCTCAGCAGCAAGAGTTCGAATTTTGGGAGTTTAGCATTTTTCTTTCTTCTGGGTTCAGCATTTTGGGTTTTCTTCTTCGTTGCTGTTGGTTGCGTTGGGGGGAATTGTTCCATTTTTTTCATCTATGTATTGGGGCTGGCTGTTGTGTGAGAGATCGAGTGCTCCCATTTTTCTTTCGTCTGTAAGCATTTGAAATGGGATTCTGCTGCTGTGAGGGGGTTTGCAATTTTTTTGGAATTTTTTGCTTCTCTTCTTCTGTTCGATTGTTGAGCAAGGAGAGTTAGACTAGTTTTTTCTTTTCTTCTGTTCAGCATTTGTGATAGTTCAACATCTGGAATGTTTTCCTTATTTTCTTTTGTAAGTTTTCTTTCAGTATCCTATTCCTCAGAAGCAAGGTGTTCAGTATTTTTTTTGAGAATTCGGCTACAGGGGAGGCGACTGTGAGCGACGATAATTTTCGGGGTTTCTTCCTCTCTTCTGGTTGGAGGGCTGCTAGAGGTAAACATATTATTTTCCATCTCTTTGATTGCTGGGAGGACGATCCAGTGGCGCTTCTTCCTTTCTTCCGCGCGTGCTGGGAGTGGGCTTCCAGAGGTCGACGACTTCTTCTTCTCTTCTGTAGGCGTGTTGGATCAGGTCCATCAGGGGTTTGTGCATTGTGGAGCTTCCGGAGGTAGCAGAGAACAACCAGGATTTGAGAGATCGAAGAGACTTGCTCTTTCTTTTATGTTTTCTTTTCTTTGAGATTTCTATTTCGTTGGTGTTTTTAATCTTTCTTATGGACAGATCATGAGTTTGATATTGCAATTTACATTTCTTTTATGGTTTGCTTGCTGATCCCTCGAGCTGTGAGGGTATAGAGATTTGAAATTCTTCTTACTGTTCTGAAGCTTGTTGCACACTGTTTTCCCTTTTGTTCTTCAATCCCTCGAGCTTTGAGGGTATAGTGATCTAAAATTTCTATAGTTCATTTTGTTTCCAGTGTAATTTTTTGATTGATTTCTTTGATTTCTTCACTGTCTCAGTCTGATCTTTGTGTTGCAATAGAATGGTGATATATCTCATGTTCTAGTTACTTCGTTTTGCATAATTGAAGCATTCATTTACTATCTTCCTTATCTTATGTTGCTTCCCTTTGAGTTTTGAAGGTGTGAGCAACTCTGGAATAACAACAGTCTTGAGATTAGAAGTAGGAATGTTTGTTTCATGAAGAATACTTGATTTGATCTTTTATTAAGAGCAGTTTAGTTTTAATGCATTGAGAATTTAAGTCTTGTTAGTGTTCATATTGAATGTGATATTGTAGAGTTCTAATCGCACTGGAGCTTTTAGTGAATTGAGTAGATTTAAATCACATTTTATTGTTGGATTTGTTGCCCAGCTAGCATGCCCAAAGGGGGGGGGGGTGAATGTGATTCTTTAAAATTTTGATTATTTAAAACCTATAATCAAAAACGTTCATACAACAGACACTTCAATGATTGTTAGTGTTAGTGAAAAGAAAACAACAAACACAAAGCAAGCACAAGCAATCTCACTACACAAGATTTTATCCTGGTTCGGACCTCCTCTCCACAGGAGTCCTACGTCTAGTTCCTACGCAACAACTCAGGATTCACTACCCAAGGGTACAGTCCCCCTCAAGGACACTTACACACCCAGCCGCAGCTGGTCTTCTCTTCACAACCCGAAGAGGAATACAACACCCTAGAACCCCCAGGTCTTCCTTCAACATGAAGGGAAAAACACCCTAGAACCCCCAGATCTTCCATCAACATGAAGGGAATAACACAAAGATGTGTTCAAGGGATGATACGCCCCTGGACCAGGCTAATAGCACAGTGCTTGATCCGAAGCGAAGACTGAGAGGAAAAGATCTACAAAGAAGAACACTCTCAGTACACAAAAGCTCTCTCAAGGTTCTACACTAGACACAGAGAGCTAAGAGCTATAACAAAACGATGGAGTGAGACTTGGGCTCTTCTATGGTGCTTGCAGATTTTGAATTCTCAAGATGTTTCTTCACGTAGGCACCAGTCTTCTATTTATCTTCTTTGAAAAATGTAGCCGTTGAAGTATCCCTTGTCTCTATGTTCAGAAAACGTTAGACTACATGGATTTCCTTTGTAGTCAACGGTTCTTTGCGTTCCATGCACGTAAGAAGAAAATCCTTCTTGATATCCTCCAGCTTCTACTTTATCCAATGTTGTATAGAGTCGTGCTGTCAGAGACCTGCACATATTAAATGCTAAAACGTAGACAACTAAGCTGTCTTTGTTGTCAGTCATTAACGTTAGAGTGAGAATACATCAAAATAGAAATTCCATTCTGTCTTTCCAAAAAGATATCACATGCAGAAGCATAAGAATAGAAGATATCTGAACATGCATCGTGCAGAGAAATGTACGGTTATATTTAATGCATGGATGAAAGAGAAATATGCGGGATGACTTTGACTTGTCAAATATTTGAATATCAAGTTGTTATATTTCATGAAATCGTTGTGAGAATCACTTATGAAATCATTGTATGAGTGAATCGTTTGAGAACGAATCATTACACGCAAATTGTTATAATCAAATTGTTGTTTTGTTTTATCGAATCGTTACACAGACCAAGTCGTTGTTGTGACTTATCGAATCGTTACAACAAGCAAATCATTGTGTAACTTATCGAGTCGTTATAATGACCAAGTCATTGTTGTAACTTGTCGAATCGATGTAAATACTAAAATGATGTGGAACTAATCAAATCGTTATGAGAGACAAATCATTGTGAGATCAAGTCATTGTTCTCACTTACCAAATCGATGTGAAGCCGAATCATTGTGAGAGCAAATCGTTGTTCTCTCTTATCAAATCGTTGTGAAACAAAATCTATGTGAGAGCAAATCATTGTTCTCACTTATCAAATCGTTGTGAGAATCAAATTGATACGATCACTTAACGAAGCATTCTGAGATCGAAATCGATATGATCACTTAGCGAATCGTTCTGAAATCGAAATCGATACGATCACTTTAACGAAGATGAAATCAATAGAGGTAAGGAAATCGTTATGAAATTATGGAATCGATATGAGTAGAAATCGTTATGACTTGAAAGCAAATCATTATAACATTTAGAGAAATCGATGTGTACTTAGAAAATTTATGTGCACTGAACTTTAAATATTATAGGATGAAGATACTTACTAGTTTTTCTTGATCTTTCGAGATTCATTTCCTGTGCTCAAATCTCATGGAAAACTTGTTAGGTTAACTTTTATTTTAGTTTTGTTAACCACCAAAATAGATATGTAATTTATTTAAATTACATGGGGATAAGCTGATCATCAAGATTTTTCCTGATTTCGAGTCAAAGTAGTTTAAACTAAACTTTATTCAGCCTCTCTGTGGAAATGACCTGCTCTCACCACTTTATTAGTTCATCTTCATGATTTTAAGTTTGTGAGACACTTTAGAGAAGGTGAGCATACTGACTTGTGCAAGGAACTCTGGACAACGAAAGTGCACAGTCAACAATGTTGCGTTCAGCAGCTATGCAAAGAATGAAGTAGACTAAGATGGCAACTCTATCAGAGGCAAGTTATCTGGACTTGGTTAAAGCTTTTTATGTTTGCTTGAAGTCAGAAGCAGATGGGTCTTTGACCTCTACTATCAAAGGAACCCAGATTCGTATCTCATATGAGCTATTGGAGTCTTTGTTTGGAGTGTCTACCTCTGGTCTCAACGGGGTAAACACTGTCGATGTTTAGGCTAAGGGTTTGGGGATAGTTGGTCCCGAGTACAAGCTCAAGGATGGAAAGATCGACATTAACTAGTTGAATGCTTTCAACAGAATCCTACACTTTATCGTGTGTCAGATTTTGGTTCCTAGGAGTGACACCAAGGTGGACTTCGATATGATGTTCTGGACCATCCAGAACCAGAGTATTAACATGGCAAAGGTCATTTTGGAGAGGATGAAATTCGCAAATGCTCAGATTTGGAACAAGAAAAGCAAATTGAATGTGTCCCTTCCATATGCTCATTTGCTAACCAAGATTTTCCAGCATTATGGGATTAGTCGTGTTGGAGCAGTTTCTGAGAAGATGGGTCAAGCTATTCGAAGTAGAAACTTAAAGAAGAGTGGTTTTTCCTTGGTAGCTGAGGTATGGACAAAAACCTTAGCGGCTGAAGGCGGGGCCATTATTGGCGAAGCCCAAGAAGTCCAAGAAGAAGCAGCGGCAGTAGCACCAGCAGTCTAAGAGCAGCAGGAAGTTGTTAGGACAGAAAGTGCAGTGATACAGGAAGAACAAGCAGCACCACCAGCAGATCTTCAGGAAAATGCAGCAGAAATCCGCATCGAAGAGCCAATGATCAGCTCAAGCAGGATTGAGGACATTCCTCTAGAGCACATTGAACCCGTTGGGCAGGTTGAAGAGGTTGTCAACCCCACTTCCATGGTGGCCTCAATTCTTAGAAGTGTGCTGGATTCCATTCTAGCACTCAGGGGGAGCAAGAGCAGATGACTGTAGAAGTTTGTCGAGAGACTGTATTGAAGATGTTGTGATGGAAGAAGCTCCCATTCAGGGGGAGCAAGAACTTATGTCTGAGGTTATGGCAGCAGGCCACAGTGAGAATGTGCAGATGAAAGATGCTCCTATTCAGGGGGAGCAATCTGTTGAGAAGGAAGCACAGCCTCGGGGGGAGCACACTGCTAGTGCCCCTATTGAAGATCAGTTTAGAGAAGGTGTTTTAACAAGCCCTTCTGAATCAGAAGAAAAAATGTAAATATAGAGAATGTGGAGCCTGTTGCTAGGGCATGTGAAAAAGGAAAAGAAGTGGCTCCGGAGATCCCTCTACTCACCAAGAAGCCACATCAGAGGCTGAGGACGAAGAAATTGAAGCTCAATCTGAAACCTATTGTTGCAAGACTGGATGAGCAGGAAAAATACTTTGCTCTTTGCAATCCGATATTTCCTCCATTTTTATGAGCCAGAGTGCTGCAGCTACCGAAATGGGTATGGTTAAAAATGTGTTGAGATGGATGAAGAATGAAATGGGAAGCATAAAGGCTTTACTGACCAATATTTCTAATGACATGAGGGCCCAAGTCCCTCCTGCTCCCACACCATCCGTCCCACAGCAGTCTGTGCCTCATGGAGAAGAAGTGGTTCAGCCATCAGGGCCAGAGGTTGTTGTTGAAGATCGGCCATCAGGGCCAGCTGAGGATGTGTCTGGGCCACCCCGGCCAGTGGATTCAGAGGCTGTACCTGTCAGAGCAGAAGAGAAGGTTGTAGCCCCTGAGCCCCTCAGTTCTTCTCCTCTTCCAACTCCAGCCCCTCCCTCTCCACCCTCATCCTCCACAGCACCACCAGCCCCTACCACCTTCAAACAACCCATTCATAGAAACATTTCCTCTCCTACACCATTTCCTTCCCAGTCCTCCTCATCTCCTGCCTCCTCCACTCACATTCCTCCACCACCTCCTTCTTTTGAGGTTCCTTCAGCCTCCTCTTCTGGTCCTTCCTCCTTTGGACCAGCTGATGTTCCTTCTTCTACAACTCAGTACTTCCTTCATCCTCCTACTCCTCCCTATTTTATCTCTATTATTCCAGAGAGTGCTCAAATTGATGCCCCCTTCCTCAGGGCCATCAAAGATGAATTTGAAGAAACTATCCTTCGTCCAGTTTTGAAAGTTAGTACTCATGTTCATAGGACATGCTCTTCTAGCCCTGTCCCCAAGAAAAGAAGACTAAATTCCACTCATTCTGTTTCTTCTGAACCTTGTTATCCACCCCTTTGGTTTTCTCTTACAGTAGATAATAAGAACAACCGTTGTATAGAGAATTTCTTCAGAAAACTGCTTTTGCCACTATCTTTGGTCTTCCACACCTCAACCTCTCAGACCATCTTAATATCATTCGCCCTTTCTCTTCTCTATCAAAATCTGAAAAATCCAAAAAAAAATTTATGGCTGAAGCCAAAACTGAAGAGCAATGGGCTCGGAGCCACAAGACCTTGTACAATAAGTTTTTGAATGCCAGGTCATCCAGGTTTCCTCCCCGGGATCACTCCTTGACACTCTCAGAATGGTTCCAGATTCTTCACAAGGACACATGGGCTCCTTTTGTCCAAAAGGAGATCAAGATGATTAGGTATTTTCAAATGTTCAATGACTATCGCTATCTCAACAATTTACCTGAAGTTCAGCTTGGCCAATTCTGGCAAGCTATTCGTAATCTTGGTTCCCATGATGCTCATACCGACGCCATCAGGGTTGATTTTGCCACTTTAAAGTTACCTGAGGTGGTCTTTCTCACACCTCTTCATTCTCTGATCATGGACTCCGATGTTGGCTCCATCATCTTTGAGCGTTTTGCCAGAGTTATGGGGAAAATTCATATGCAGAAGCGTAATCTAGTCGCATTCAATAGATTCCTGTTCCGAGAATACCATCAGGACCACTTAAATGCACCTATTCTCGCCCCTCTCTTGTCAGAATGTGAGTGGTTATCTCCAACTGAGTGGGCCAGTTTCTATCCACTTTTGCTCAGCAGCTTGCAGTTCTGAATGCTTCTCAAGCCAAAATCAACAAGCCTCCTGTTTCAGCTGCTGAACTTCTGGACATGAATTCCATTCACCTTGTTCAAGATCCATTTGAAATATGGTTGAGAGATACAAGGTTTATGTCGCCATGAGACTTGATCTGAAGCAGAAGAAGATCTTTTATCCTGTCTCCATTGATCAGTTCCTCTCCTGTGCTAGTTTTTGCAAAACTAGTCTTACAAAGTTTCCTTTGATAGAGGCCGCTATGCTCAGTTCTTAGAAGAGCAGCGGGTCCTTCATCTCCAGTGGATGGCTCCTGTCGTGGGGCCTTCCTACTCTATTGCTTGTGGGGTCTTTCGGCAGTATTTTGAAGAGCAGGAACTTAAGGCTTGGGAGGTCATTTCTCACCATGCCTCTCTTTTGTCTCCTGCTTTCTACCTCTCTATACCCTCACAAGAGTAATACAAATACCTACCTTTGCTCTCATATTTCTCTTTTCTCTCTTTCTTTGTCTCATAATGGTATCTTTCTGCTTAATGACAAAAAGGGGGAGAAACCTAAACATTCTGAAATATATATCAAAATAATTCATTTTTTTATTTTAGAAATTCTTATAGCTTATTTCAGCACATGTTATATCTTGTTATATTTTGTCATAACCAAAAAGGGGGAGATTGATGATCAGTCCATCCCCATGTAATATTAATTATTATATATATTTTGGTGATTAATAAAACTCAAATAAAGTATGATCTAACAAGTTTTTATGAAGCTTAAGCACAGGAAATAAATCAGGTGGGAATCAGCAAATAAGTAAGTATTACTTAGCATCTGAAAGTACAGAGCATGTAATTTCTCTAAGTACATATCGACTTCCTATGTGTTATAACAATTTCATTAGAGTCATAACGATTTCCACTTCTATCGATTTCATTTTCACAAGGATTTGATAAAGCATCATACTGATTTTGGTTTTATAATGATTTCATAAGTGTTGCATCGATTTCGATCTCACAACGATTCATCAAGTGAGCATAACGATTTGCTCTCACAACGATTCACTAAGTGAGCATAATGACTTTGATCTCACAACGATTCGCCAAGTGAGCACAACGATTTTCTCTCACAACGATTTGGTTCTTGTAACGATTTGAAAACAACAACTTGGTCTGACAACAATTTGCCTTCATAACGATTCGATAAATTCCACATCAATTTGGTCTTCATAACGATTCGATAAGTTCCACATCGATTTGGTCTTCATAACGATTCGATAAGTTCCACATCGATTTGGTCAGTATAACGACTCGATAAGTTACACAACGACTTACTTGCTGTAACGATTCGATAAGTTACACAACGATTTGCTTGCTGTAACGATTCGATAAGTCACAACAACGATTTGCTTGCTGTAACGATTCGATAAAGCAAAACAACGATTTGATCACTACATCGACTCGATAAGTGAAACAACGATTTGGTTATAACAACTCATTCATAACAACTTGCTTATAACGACTTGCTTATACTCTCATAATGATTTGTCTCTACAACGATTTGGTTATGATTGTATAATGATTTGTGTTCACATCGATTTGTTTATACATGTGCAACGATTTACATAAACATCGACTCATTCACATAACGATTTCATAAGTCATACTCATAACGATTTCATGAGTTATAACGGCTTGATATTTAAACATATTTCAAATATTTTGAAAGTCAAAAGTCTTCCCTCGCTTTTCTCCGATATCCATGCATTTATTATGACTGGACATTTCACTGCACAATGCATGCACATACATCTTCAATTCCTATGCTTATATTAGAAACAACTTTTTGGAAAGCAATTTGATATTTCTATTTTGATGTATATTCATTCTGACGTTGACTGACAACAAGAGACAGCATAGCTGTCTATCATTTAGCATTTATTGTGTGCAGGTCTCTGACAGCACAACCGTTTGCAACGTTGGACAAAATGGAAGATGAAGGATATCGAGAAAGATCTTCTCTTTACATGCGTGGAACGTAAAGAACTGTTGACTGGAAGCTCTACAATACCATGCAGTCTAACGTAACCAGAGCATAGAGACAATGGACATATCAACGGCTACTTCCTCAAGAGAAGATATAAATACAAGACTCAAGACTCTTGGAAGACAACCTTTGAAAGAGAGATCTTTTAAAACGATCAACTTGATAGAGAAGCGTTCAAGCCAAACAGTCTTAGAAGAAGAGCCTCTATCCATTCCAATCCTCGTAACTCTTGCTCTCTGTGTTCTTGTCAAAATCTTTTAGAGCGCCTTTTTGAGTTCTGAGAGACTTCGCTTTTGTATATCTTTCTCTCTCAGTCTCAGCCTCAGATCTGATACTTGTTGTAAATCAGGTCTAGGGGCATTTCGCCTTTATTCACATTACTGTGAAGTTCCTCTTCTTGGGTGAAGAGAGGACATGTTGAAATAGGTGTTTTTATTCCCTTCATATTGAAGGAAGACCTGGGTTCCAAGGTGTTGTATTCCTCTTCAGGTGAAGAAGAGAAGGCCAGCTGTGGCTGGATGTGTAAGTATCCTTGAGGGGGACTGTACCCTTGGGTAGTGGAATCCTAAGTTGTTGCACAGGGACTGGACGTAGGACTCCTGTGGAGAGGAGGTCCGAACCAGGATAAAATCCTTGTGTAGTGCGGTTGCTTGTTTGTGATTGTTGTTTTCTTTACTACTAATACTAACAGTCAATCGTAATGTTTTGTGTGAACATTTTTGTTGACAGGTTTAGATAATCATATTTTAAGAATCCCATTCCCCCCCCCTCTGAGCTTGCTAGCTGGACAACAAAGTGATCATACTATCATCTATCTCATTGATAATCGTTCCGTCCTACATGAGAATTGTCATGAATTGTTACTGAACCATCCTCGTACATGTTATAACTTGAATCAATTTCCATCATTATTGACATGAGTATTGCATGATAGTATTTCCACTGTTAACATGTTAATTACGTAAAGCATGCCCGCACCATGAGATGTAAATCCTACTAGGCGCTAGTGCGCTCACAGCTGCTTTCCTTAATCTTTTCAAGTGATGACTACGAAGTGTTAGAGAATGATGGGACCGGGGAAGAGTGACGAGCTCCTCGAGTGTACCTATCATGTCAGCCAAGATGACTAGAGTTAAAAGAGTCTATAATAGATAGTTTTCCTTTTTATCGAGTCGGATGTACTTTGAAATATAATATTGGGCCCTATGTCTGGCTCTGATGATTGTAAGGTTTTCAATTAGTTGAATGAAAATGAAATAAAGACTATATGGTTGGTAATATTATTGTCTCACATCTTGTGTTATACTTAGTTGTTACTCTGAATTATTCGACTGTGATACTCATACTTGTATCATTCACGCATCCCGATATTTATTTTCGCTGCTAAATGTCGGGACGTGACAGTTGGTATAAGAGCCTAGGCTTTCTCTCAAGTTCTAGGCAAACAGGAAATTGTTAGGCTTAGTTAAAACTAAATCCCATATGTCGACTTGTCAAAAACCAACAGTGAGATTGGGGTAGAAACACGAGCTAAGTCATTTAGTTAGAATTAAGTTGTGATAAAGTTAACATCTGATGAACATAATATGGTTATCTTGAAGGATTGCAATGGTCGCTGCATGTGAAAGAGACTTGCAGAGGACGATCAACACATTGACCTGGGCACTGTTACAGGCCACTCAGGGTAGAGCTGAAACTCAAGGATATCTCCACATAAACTTCAGAAGTATGAACCCACCCAGGTTCGGGGGTAGCACTGACCCGGATGAGGCTGAGCACTAGCTCAAAGAAATTGAGCGTGCGTTCTGCGTGATGGGATGCACCGATGAGAATAAAGTTACTCTAGCTACTTATCATCTAGAAAGAGAAGCACGTACCTGGTGGGAGTCAATTGAGGCTACACTAGGAGATGCATGGGCAACTTGGGAACAATTCAAGGAGTACTTCAACAACAAGTACTTCTCCGATCGGGTACAAGAGAGGAAAGTGGCGGAGTTCGCCAACTTGAAACAACGGAGTCTGTTTGTAGCTGAATACGACGCCCAGTTCTCTAAACTGGCTCGTTATGCCCCACACTTGGTCCAAACCGAGCGGTTGAAGGCCAAGAGATTCATGAGCGGTCTGAGGACCCAGTACATCAAACAACTGGGACCGATGGATCTGCAGACTTACCCGAAGATGGTAAGGAAGGCACTGTTACTGGAGGATTCACTAGCTATAGCAGAAAACATCAAGAACAACATGATGAAGAAGGAACAGGGATCAATAGCAAAAAGTCCACCATCTATGGTCGGGACAAAGTGGCCGATTGGCCAAGTTGGGAATCAGCCAGTCAAGAAGTTCGGGATGGAGGTTATCAACAAGCCTCCATCAACAAGGAGCCATGCAAACACTGTGAAAAGACTAGTCACAAGTCAGAAGATTGCTGGAAGGCACTGGGGAGGTGCTTACATTGTGGGAGCCAGAGTCACAAGATCTCTGCCTGTCCGCGTATGAATAATTAGACACCGGCAACACAGGGAGGCCAGAAACACCAAGGTAGGCTACAGGCGTTGCAAGAACCAACTATATTAGAGGAAGGTGGTGTGGTTGAAGGTACACTTACTATTTTATCTCGTTATGTATTTGTTCTATTTGATATGGGAGCTACTCATTCCTTCATATCGCAAACATTTGCTGATACCTTACTTGTAAAACCCGTCCCAATGAAATCTGGAATAGTCGTGTCAACCCCTATTGGTCCGGGCACCAAACTTAGAAACCATTTTCCATTTAGTGAGGTGTTGATTGAAACTCAAAATCTACCTGCAAATTTAATATGCATGGACATGGAGGGTTATGATGTGATACTAGGAGCAGATTGGTTGTCTGAACATGGGGCTAGTGTCAACTGTAAGAAAAGTTGGGTAACATTTAGTCAACACCCAAAGCTAGTGTTCTCAAGAGATAGAAATCGCAGAAATTGTCCCTCATCTCTGTACTACAAGCCAAGAGGATGATAAGGAATGGTTGTATAGCCTTTCTAGCTGATGTTATCACCACGAAGAAGAAAGTCAAGATTGAGAACATTCCTATTGTCAGCGAGTACGCTGATGTATTCCCTGAAGACTTGCCAGGTATACCTCTTGAGCGAGAAGTCGACTTCACTATTGAGTTAATCCCTGGAGCAGCACCAATATCTAGGACATCTTATAGAATGTCCCTCGTGGAATTGAAGGAATTAAAGGAGCAACTTATGGAACTGCTAGAGAAAGGGTTTATTCGACCAAGCACATCACCATGGGGTGCACCTGTTCTCTTTGTCAAAAAGAAAGATGGGTCAACGAGGTTCTCTAAGATAGATCTCAGATCCGGCTATCATCAATTGAGGATCAAAGGAGAAGATATACACAAAATAGCCTTCTGAAGCAGGTACGGGCATTATGAATTCATTGTTATGCCTTTTGGACTAACAAATACTCCTGCAGTTTTTATGTAGCTAATGAATAGTATTTATCGCCCCTACCTCGATAAATTTGTGGTGGTATTCATTGATGATATATTGATCTATTCCAAAACAAAAGAAGAGCATGAGGAACATTTGAGGATTGCATTATAAATTTTGAGGGATAAAAAATTGTACGCCAAGCTGAGTAAGTGTGAATTTTGGCTAGAAGAAGTATCCTTTTTGGGGAATGTAGTAACCAAGGATGGTATTGATGTTGATCCATCAAAGGTAGAGGTAGTATTGAAGTGGGAAAGACCGACAAGTGTCACAAAGATCAGAAGCTTTCTGGGATTAGCAGGGTATTATAGAAGATTCATAAAGGATTTCTCAAAGATCGCAGTGCCATTAACCAAGCTAACCCGGAAGGAAAATCCATTTGTATGGACCGAGAAATGTAAAGAGAGCTTTAATAGCTTGAAGAAGTGTCTAACTTCTGCTCCTGTCCTCGCCTTACCCACTGAAGAGGGAGGATTTGAAATCTACTTAGATGCTTCTGGAACAGGTTTGGGATGTGTCCTGATGCAACAAGGAAGAGTAATAGCATATGCCTCTAGACAGCTAAAAACCCACGAAGTAAATTATCCTGTACATGACCTGGAATTAGTAGCCGTAGTGTTAGCCCTGAAAATATGGAGGCACTACATTTATGGTGAGCAATTCAAAGTCTTTTCTGACCACAAAAGTTTGAAATATCTATTCTCACAGAATGAGCTTAACATGAGGCAAAGAAGGTGGTTAGAGTACCTTAAGGACTTTGACTATTCCATTCAATACCACCTGGGAAAAGCCAATGTAGTGGCAGACGCTCTAAGTAGACAACCAAGAGCCTTGATAGCTAATATGATGTTGGGTGAATGGAAGTTGCTAGAACAATTTGCAAGTCTAAATTTAGACATGGGAAAGAAGGAGAAACAAGTAATGATTTCTAATATCAAAATGCAGTATGATCTACTAACTGAAATCAAAGAGAAGCAAGGTGCAGATCCCTTCTTAATGGAAATTAAGGAGAAGCTAGAGCAAAGACCGTATTTCTCTCTGGCATCTGATGGAAAAATATTATTCCAAGGCAGAACATGTGTCTCTGATTATGGGGAACTCAAGAAGAAGCTGTTAAATGAAGCTCATCAGTCAAAGTACACAATTCATCTTGGATCGACAAAGATATACCAAGACTTGAAAATGTCTTATTGCTGGCCGAATATGAGGGTATCCCTGATTAACCCCCTCCCTAAGTTTTGGGGAGGAGAAAATGTTACCCAAAGGTAACCTGGGTTACCAGGTTACCCCAGGGTAAGTCTACCCCACCTCAAGAGGTGGGGTAGAGGAGGGTTAGCTTTTTTTTTTTTTCCTTAAAAAACTTTTAAAAAATTATCATAAAATTTTAAATGGTATTCTATTATATATCTCATATATTTTTTATTTTTTTATTTTTTCACTTGAAAATAAATGGAGTCAAAGATGATAGTTGACCCAAAAAAGTAAGTTAACCCATCTCCATCTCAAGGGTAGCAACCAAAGTGAAATATATACTTTTGGGGGTTAAATTGTCCTTGGTTTGGCTACCCCTAGGTAGTCTAACATTCAACCAAAGTAGTATTGGTCTAAGTAGAATTGATGAGACTTGAGAAGAAGAAAAAGAATTAGTCCCAAAAGATGTGGAACTCACATGCATGATTTCAATATTCTGAGATCTTTATTGCTCTTCGAGTTCCATCAAACCTGTGTGTACTAATCGTGGTTGGGGAGAGGGGTGGGGAGGAGGGGGAAATGGGGGTGGGAGTGTGGAGGAGGCAGAGGAGGGGAAAATGGGGGTGAGGGTGCCGGACTCGATCGGGGGAGGGGGAAGCAGGGGAGAGGGGTGCCGGAGGTGGGGGAGGAGGGGGAAACGGGTGTGGGGGTGCTGGAGGAGGGGGAAACGGGGGGTGGGGGTCGCTCGAGGTGTGTCGACCATGTCAGGTTAGCAGTGGCTCTGGCATGGTCTAGTATGGCTGTACCATTGTGATCCACGGCGGCACGACCAACTGTGGTACTAATAAAAATATATGTAGTATGCAAGTTGTTATGCGGCCAATGCTTTTTGATAGAGAAAGATTTATTATATTTGTATAAATACACTTGTTGCATTTGCATAATGATATAGTAACTTACGTGGCACTGCGCTAAGCACCATGTAGATTGACAGGTGGTGAAGAGTGGCAATGACCAGTGACGGGTGACAGTGGATGACAATTCTTAAACTAAAGTCATCATTTTAGAGTAAAAAATTGTTATTTATGAGTTCAAAGTAATTATTAAAAGTCTAACCCATAACTTTTAAATCTTAAGGAAAATGTTTTGAGTCTAAAGAGTAGTATATATGATCCCAAATTTATTATTATAAAAGTTCAATCAATAATTTTAAATCCAAGAGTTACATTAATTTGAGTCCACCATTTGTATTTGTAAACCTAAGTTACTATTAAAAGTTCAATCGATATTTTTAAATCTTAAACATAATATTATAAAATTTAAAACTTTTAATTTTAAATTCAAAATTTAAAATTTTAAGCTCACTGTAATTTATCTACCAGCCGCTGCTAACTGCGGCTGCTAGATCCAAAACGTCGAAAACCACCAGCGCCAACCCTCGTGACGTCCGGTGTGGTACCACGCGAGCTATCATATTACTATACAAGTGTGTATTAAATATTTCTTTTTTTGAGACGTTAAGAGAGTTAAATGTAAAAGCAAACCAGCACAGCCCAGTGAGACATGATTTGCCCAGTAGTGTTTGATAGGCAAGCACTTAGAAGCATGGAAGCCCATGCTTTTATAGAAGCAGCCTAAAGTGCTGCTGACCCAGCTGGGTTATCTCAAAACTTCACCTTAGAAATGCCTCTTGAGCTGGAAAGACTAGTATATATAGAAAACCCACCTGCATGAATAAGAACGGAATCGTGGAACAAGATCGTCTATGATCTGCCGGTTTTCATGAGCATCAACGAAGCATCGACCTTCGGATATTTGTAGTATTAATTTGAGGGCAATTTCTTTCTCCACCTTCTTTTGCGAGAGCTTATGGTAGCCTATCATCTGCCGATCACCCCCCCCCCCCAACAATGAGACTTAGAATGAAAATGTTGTGTGGTTTCTCTTCGTTCATGACCTTTTTTTTCTTTTTTTTGACAAGGAAAATATTACTTCCATTAATGCTCACGAAATAACAGGGGATACAAACGATTATAAGCCAGCAAAGCAGAAGAGGGAATATTAGGATATTCCCAAAGGCCAAAGACATTGGCTTTGGCAGCAAATCGTGCGATCTCTGGGGCGGTAGGAGACATGGATCTTCGGACTTCCCCAGAGCTAGATGTCTGCAATCTTCCACAACCGAGCTACATCTCCACATAATGAGATGGTGTCACGTAGCAGAGTGTGAACATGTAGAAAAAATGAGGAATGATTAGATTTCAATAATTATAAATATATTTACAAATAAAATTTATGTAAAATGTAAATTATTCGTGAAAGAAGCCGTGGTAGGGGGGGAGGGTGGTGTCTCATAGTAGAGTGTGAACCTATAGAAAATTATGCCTTGGTGTATTAGAAATCACAGCCAGTATAGAAAAGAAAAATGAAAAAGACACCCGATCATTAAACACAAAAAAACAGCTTCTCCTGTATCATGCACCTATAACAATTATCTCAATTCTTCTTTAAAACAAATGTTGATCGACAAATTGAATTTACAATTCATACACAGGAAAGAAGCATATCAAACATAGGTGAATGAAAAGATTGATTGATCTAGCTAAAATTTGAAAAGCAATATGAAAGATAATGTCGCCTTTCTGGTTTTAAAACTTCAAAAGCACAAGAATAATTAATCTTACATTTTCGGAAGAGAAATAGAAGTGTCACTGTTAACATGAGAGAGGGCATATACAGCAACAACTCAAAGTTGAAAAGAGAAAACAATGTTAAATTCAAGGGAAAACATCACAGGTTGCTGTATCTCAAAATCTGTCCATATGATATAAGCTACAAAGACTGCTCAAGAAAAGACTAAGATCATGAAAATGAATTTTTGTCGGAAGATGCTTTGATGAAGCAAAAAACTTCAACCATAGAATGTTAGAAGCGGAAGTTCTATATAGGAAGTTGAACTTAGTTCTGTAGGATATCAAATCCAGGTTTGAGCATGTCATGGCAAATGGAATTTAATGAACTAAGTGAGATGTTCATAATATGCCTTTGTTTGGATTAAGTACATGGTGATGGTACCACCACTGTGGAACAGTATCCATGTGGTCACACCAATTCTCCAAACTATCATTTATTTTCTCAAAACACATAAAACATCCTGTTTGAGACCTAAATGCAGATGAAACTTGGATCAGACTAGTTTCCATCAGAAATTTTCAGGACTTCAACAAAAACTGTTCATTCCATGGCAAATGGATTTTAATGAATCTCATTTATCGGTTGTAGTCCCTACTTTCTCAGTAGAGGTTGGTTAGGAGCTACATACACCTGGTTTTCAGGTGGTCTTTTTAGCATGGATGGCAGTTTCGGTCTAAACTGAAACATTTTGTCACTGCATACGCTTGTGTGACAAAAAATCAGGTTAGCAAATGTCACTGCATACACTTGTGTGCCTGCGGAGCAGTAACATTTACTGTCTGACTACAGGAACAAAAAAATGAAAATAATTTGTACATGTCTGTTGTCAGTAGAGACATTCAGAAATAGAAGAGTGTGAACAACAAAAATGAGAAATGATTAGACTTCATGGATTACAAATGTAATTATGAATAGAATTTATGTAAATGTAAATCTCTGATGGAAGGAGCCGTAGTAGGAGGAGGAAAGCGATGCCCCTGAACGAAGCGTGAACCTGTAGAAAAAATGAGGAATGATTAGACTTCAATAATTACAAATATAATTATGAATAGAATTTATGTAAAATGTAAACCACTGGTGGAAGGAGTCGTAGTAGTAGGAGGAAGGCGATGCCCATGAACGAAGCGTGAACCTGTAGAAAAATGAGGAATGATTAGACTTCAATAATTAAAATATATTTACGAATAGAATAACTAAATTTCATATCTAAAGTATGACCTCCGCATCCTCAAGCTGGTCGACCTCTGCGAGCCATACCTGTTGTTTATTAAATTAACATAAAGCATGATACCATCAAATGATATATCAATTTCATCACTAGTTTGTATCCATTAAATCAACATACCAATTTCTATTTAAATATCCATTTCATCACCGCCTAATGATGTATGATAACCTAATTCATCACTAGCTTCAGTTTCAATTTCTTCTTCTTCTTCTTCTTCCTCCTCCTCTCCTCCTCCTCCTCATCATCATCATAATCATCTTCTTGCATGTTTGAGCTTGCTGTGGTAGTTCTTTTGGATCAACTTCTTCTTCTTGTAATGCATCATCACACAATGAAATGTTGTCATACAACCCATATGCAATATCATGATCGTATGGGAGGTCATCTATATCATCTGCCTGGAAATAATCATCATTTGTCTGTTCTTCAACATTCCCATCCTCCTCTAATTGATACTCAGGAAACAACTTAGATTTGACTTTGCATACAGCCCACCATTCATGTATGTCAGACCTCCTCATTGTTGGATATGTAGCATAGTAGACTTGTTGGGCCTGTGCTGCCAAAATAAAAGGTTGATATATTCTCAACCTTGACTTATACTTCACATCAACAATGCATGATATTTAATCAACTTTTGTTTTCGTGGGGTCAAACCAATGACACTTGAATAATATTACCGTATTATCTATTCCCAAGTAAGTCAACTCCATGACCTCCTCTAAGATACCATAATAGTCAAGTTCATTTTCAGCATAAGTACTACCTTTGACACAGACACCACTGTTCATTGTCGACTTTTGTAGACCGTATTCATTTGTATGGAATCGGTAACCATTGACGATGTACCCGTTATAACATTGTACATGCTTTGTCGGGCCGTAACTTAATTCACGTATTCTGATGTCACTGACATGACCTTGTCTCACCTATTGAACATTCAAGATAATAAAAATACCTTAAACATATAGTCAATCTTCTTTGTATGGTAAAAACACAAGACGTGGTCCTACCAATGCTTTCAACCATACAACAAATTTTTTTTCACGTTCCTTCTCGACCTCAGCATTACTGAGGTGTGGATTATGTTGTAGTAACTCCATATCAAATAGCCTATGAATGAGAAAATTTAAACATACCTCAAAATTACATAGTTACACATTGAATGCACATGATTTTTTTCACAGCATTTCTATACTACACTTACTCGATATATGGTTCAATCTCCACACAATTTAAAAGGATATAAATTTGTGCGGCATCTTGCTCTCGATCTTCCAAAATTCGTGTTCGGCTGCTATCGAATGCACGTCCAAGATATTTAAATATGGACAACTGATCAGGTGCACCAAGTTGTCCCCCATCATCATTGCGCGGTCGCTAGGTATACAGTGTTTGAATGTGAGGTTCAAAGTACATTGATGAGAAGTTTGAAATCTCCTCTGAAATGTACGCTTCAGAAATAGAACCCTCCACCTTAGCTTTGTTCTGAACCTTCTTCTTGAGATTGAACATGCATCTGTGAAAACAACTTAATACTAAACACGGACACCAAAAAAAAACATGTAGAAATATATATGTACCTTTCAAATGGACACATCCACCGATATTGTACAGGGCCACCAACTTGGACTTCATATGGTAGGTGTATGATTAAGTGTTCCATACAGTCGAAGAATGTTGGAGGGAATATTTTCTCCAACTGATAGATTGTAATGACTACGGTCTGCTCAAGCTTCTGCACCTCATCTACTTCAACTTCCGATACACATAAGGTTCTGAAGAAGCGGCTCAACTCGGTTAAGGCCCCCAAATAGGTTTATCCAAAATATCACGGAATGCTAAGGGAATCAACCGTTGCATGAAGATATGGCAATCATGGTTCTTCAGCCCATATAATTTTCCCTCATCCATTTTCACAGACCGAGCAATGTTGGACACATATCCGTCTGGAAATCTTAACTGTTGCAACCACTGGCATACCTCCTTTCCCTGTTCTGGTCCGAGCACATAAGTTGCTTTTGCTTTAAATAGTTTGTTGTTAGCCTCTTGCAACTCTAACTCAAGTCTTCTACATATTTCCTATAGGTCCATACGAGATTTTACTGTATATTTTGTTTTCCCCTTCACATTCATCACAGTGTTAAACACATTATCAAACATGCTTTTCTCCACATACATCACGTCCAAGTTAAGTCGTATCAACAAAGTTGACCAATACAGTAGTTCCTAGAATATTGATTTTTTTGCCCAATTGTGATCTTTCCCAAATCCAGGGAATGGTTGATCATCCCTACTGTCTGTCGGTGTATCTGGAAAGTATCTCAAACGTCTCTGTATTTCTCTTCTAGACAGCCTTGTAGATGGTCCTTTTAGTTCAATTGTGCCCTTTCGAAAGGCATTCCTCTGTCGTCGAAATAGATGATCATCTGATAGAAATCGACTGTGACAGTCAACCCAACACCACTTTCATCCATTAATCAATTTGAATGACTTTGTATCCTCCATACAATATGGACAAGCCAGACGCCCGTGTGTGCTCCAACCTGACAACATGCCATATGCAGAAAAGTCACTAATTGTCCAGAGTATAGCAGCCCTCATGTTGAAATTTTGCTTCTAGTGGGTATCGTAGGTGACAACACCATCAGTCCACAATGACTTCAACTCATCAATGAGCGGCCTCAAATATACATCCAAATTTTGACTTGGAGATTTCGGCCCAGGGATGAGTAGCGATAAGAATAGATATGGACGCTTCATACATAAATTTAGTGGAAGGTTGTATGGGGTAACAAATATAGGCCAACAAGGGTAAGGGGCTGCTCTTCTGCCAAATGGATTGAATCCATCTGTACAAAATCCAAGCCTCACATTCCTCACCTCCATTGCAAAGGTGAAGTGAGTGCGGTCAAAGTGTATCCAAGTCTCAGCATCAGCAGGGTGTGTCATCTTCTCCTCTGTATGTCGAACTCTGTCTGCATGCCATCTCATATGTCTAGCTGTCTTTGATGACATATACAATCATTGCAATCTAGGGGTGAGAGGGAAGTAACGAAGTGACTTGTACGGTACATCTCTCCCCCTCGTGCTAGCATTGCCACCTCACTTTGGCTTGAACCGGGGATGTCTACAAAGAGAACATGATTGGGTATTTTCTTGCCCTTTGTAATACAACATACAATGGTTCGTACAAGCATCTATTTTCACATATCCCAATCCAAGCTCATTAACCATCCTCTTTGCACGGTAGTAATTTTCTGGCAACTTCTCACTTCTTGGCAACATGCTTTTCACCACTGAACAGAAAGAGTCAAAACAAGCCTCACTCAAAGTGTGCTCTGATTTCAGATTCAACAGTTGAAGGACTATGGACAAAATGGTGTGACTCTCACAACCATCCCACAATGGCTCATCAACATCCCTCAGTAATTTATAAAACCGATTCGCATCATCATTAGGTTCTTCATCGACAGCATAATGCAGTTCAGGTCCCGCAACGTCAAACACCAAATTGACATACTGGTTATCCTGAACAACCTCAGTCCTTACTTCTGTATGTCCCCAGAACTCCTCACCATGCGCCGTCCAATTCACATACCCATAGACAAAACCTTTCATGTAGAGGTGTTGTGCAACATCAAACGGTTGAAGGAATCGATTGTTCTTGCAGACTGCACAGGGACATCTAATATGACCTTCAGGATCCACTGTACTAACATTGCTCACCGCAAAGTCAATGAACCCATTAACACCCTCTAAAAATTCAGATGACAACTCATTGCCTACAATCCTACTGTACAATCCACTCACGGTGTGCAGACATTTTTCCTATACAAATATTACACATAATATAAGCTACACATTAGTTTGTAGTTAGTGAACATGTACATTAATATACTCGTCCTAAACCAATTACAATCTACATACTAAGTGCATAAAGGACCTAGCCCATCTACAAATATCAAAACTTGGGAGTTGTGTACATTTGTGTGTGCTGCAATTTGCTCAAAATTTCGGCAGCCTTCCAACGCACTTCTCCAATATACTGCCACAAAATACTAAGTCTAAGTAATGCTTCGTCTGAACATTGCAACACACATAAATGTACACACTCCTAAGTTCGGATATCTGTAGACAGTCCGACAATGGTCGGACTATTCAAGATTTTAAATGTATATATGCATCCCTTACTGTAGAATAAGCCATGCATATATACTAATTAAAATCTTGAATGGGCATCTAGACACTGGTAAGACATCCCCAATCCCTCTAAAAATATATTATGAATCACTATTAGCAACCACTCAATCAGACATTATAAGAGCAACTTGAGGGCACCAAATGCAAGCACACGAGATACAAATTGGACAAAGTCTAGAGATGTCAATCCAATCCTACATAAATATGACGGCAAGATAGGCAAATGCAAGAAAGAGCATGGATAAATTACTAGATGCTACAAGAAATTCACCTCTGAAGTGAATTATGATCAGACCAGAAATGATTAATCCACCAACAGTGACTGCAGAAATCAAGTAGTGCATATCCAAATCTAGCTTCTGATCATTCACCATGTCATGCTTTGTGACATAACTATTTTTTTTTTCTTTTTTATTTTCTGTTTGTTTGTGGGTGGGAGAAGAAGGGGGGGGGGGGTGTAACGGCCCTGGATATTTATGCCCAATAAGGTTCCATATCCAGATCTGTCTCCCGCGAACGGACCGAAGTCTCGCAAGGGATAACTCGTATACGTGTCCCGCAAGAATATAAAAGACAACCACAATAGTATAAGACACAAGAAAGTACATGTGCTCATATTTGTATATAACAATTTACAACTGTCCCATTACATTATTACATGTCTAATTAAAAAGTACAACAACCTGGGACATACCCCGAGGGAGCACAAGCTCACACAACACAACTAACACTACTGTTAGTGGTACAAGTCTGCCACAACGCCTTCGCAAGTCATACCAACGGTAAGCCCTAAAAAGAACTGTAGGGGACTGAGCCTCAACAAGTCACAGGCTCAGTAGGGACCACCCAAAAACAACAACACAAGAAACTAAAGAGAGACCTCAACCCCAAAGGGTCTCACTGGCAATTCCGATAGCCAAACCATGGCATGCTCACAACATTCACAACAAATAACAACTAAACATAAACATATCAATAAACATGAAGTCCTCGGAAGGAAAGAGAAACCATGGGACTAGCACAGCACCACTAGTCCGCCCAACAACTACAATGACTAAGCCACAGCCTCACATGCACACTACTACAACAACTGGTCGCCTAAGCTATAGGTCACACAGGCAAACCTCTGCCTAGGCCACAAGCTTCACAAGCAAACCTCAAACATATGGGTAACAGGACTGCTGACTAAGAGCTGGTCCATTATACCCTAAGCCACGATTAGTCGAAAGCCACACACAAGGTAGCAGGTCTGGCTACAACGGGCCAATCCATCACACACTAAAATCATAATCAGAAGTTTACCCAAGGAAGGGTAAAACACAACGAGTGGAAGGTCTCACCACATAACCTCCACGGAGCACAGCTCTACTTCAACACCTGAAAAGAGTACACAATGTACCACGAGTACCCACAAAGGTACAGGTACTTACCACCACAAGGTACCACCACAAAGTCTCAGTACAACTGACTAGGCACCACAACAGGTCAAACCACATCAATGAATCATTATACACAAGCCCGACCACTAGCAAGGCACTGAGTACCACACACGGGAACGGAGTTCATGATGCCAGTATCCAACCAGACAAACAACACAAGAACTACCTCTCAGTCTTGCAGTCACGGACGAAATGTCCAACTGCCGCTCCGCAACACAAGTAAAGCCAAAGAACAGTGGAGACCAACCAACACCACACCTGCAGACCACACAGCTGCAGGCCTATGCCTGGCACCTTTAGAGACTCTGGCCTAAGCTCTCTAAAGTGAGGCACTGGAAAAAAAGACTAGTTGGGGACCAGTGTCGACTACTGGTGTCCGTACCACCAACCACGAGCGCGCTACAAGCGACTGCACACCCACAAATACAAGTCGCTTCCCTTTGTCGTCTTTCCCTTAGCCGGACGTACAACTCAAACACAGAAGTGAGGGTGTCCAGGACAGACGACACATACCTCGACAGTACACACAGTACCAGGACAAACCCTGAGCACAAAAAACACACGTGCCTGGCTCACACAGAACCTGGGGTACCCAGCGGAAGAGGCATTCCGGATAGACGCTGGACCACCAAACTCGGCAACGCACAAACCACGATACATACATATATAATCTTTATTACAACACAATACACAGGTGGGATAGCTTGTCTTGATTACTCTATGACCTACAAGCTAGCCTACACATACACATGCATAAATTACATTAACCATAATATCCAGGCCTATCATTGGTCACGAGGTGACCTCCACAGCCGCACCAAACTCAATACACTATAATTATTTAAGATATACAATTTATAACAGACTTTAAGGGACTAGGGATAGGGTCACATCGGAACCTCACTGCCCAGTCACCACAAACCAACCACCCTTATACACACTGCTCAAACCACATAAACCATAAGCCAACCTCGTAACAACACGTCTAAACACATGAACGTCACGCTCAGCAAGCACTGCGGATGCCAATGCACCACGCACACTCGCCATGCACACAAAATATCGATAATCAGATAATCGTACCACAAAGCTACACAAGAGGACCTCTCGGCTGAGATCGCGATGTGGGGTAGTGTCGCCTTCATAACGTGACACCCCGATATGTCGCGTTCACAAGCTGAACGCGACAGGTCTGCCTGTCGCGCTCAGAATGCGACAGGGGGCTCCGTCGCCTTCACATGCGAAAACCCTAATCCGGGATCCTCTCCTCGAATTACCCCCACAAGCCATGCAAACCATGCTTAATTCCCATTTTTCATGCTTTAATGATTGCCCTAGCATGATATCTACTGTTTATAAAGCGATAAACAGTTCAAGCATGCAACATACATGATTCACACAACGAAACCAGGTGGGATCTCCCTACCTTCACGAAGAACACGCAAACCAACCACGGCACTGCGTCTCCCCCACTCCATGTGACGTCCTCACGGTGAGAGCGCGCCAAACACGACCACCAAACACCAAATCGCCCGAAATCCCCCATCAGCTCGTCCCCTGGGGCAAACAGAGCGTGCTCAGCTCTGTCTGGCCGACCTAGGTTATGAGCTGTTTGCGGTTGAGAACGCGACATGCACCTCCGTCGCGACCTGAACGTGACGGAGTAGGGCGTCGCCTTCTTAAGGTTGACGTCAGCATGCTGCCCAGCGCGCAACACGCGACGCATATGCAGACGAGGACCGCATCTCAGTCGGCAAGCAGAACGCGACCACTAGGGCCGTCGCATTCATAATGCAACGCATACCCTTGTCACATTCATAGGCAGAAAACCTGTGAGCGCTTTGGGCCCAATCTTCCGGCCCACGAAGCCTCACAATCTAAAAGAACACCTGAAACACATGCTAATGGGCCACACACTGGCCACCAAACCTGCTAAGCCAGGATCCACGAAGATCCGAAAAAACATGCGACGTTACATTATTATCACCTAAAAAAGAATGTCATCCTCGACATTCAAAACAAAGCACAGTAAACCAGATTATCACCTAAAAAGAAACAAAGCTATACACTGAACAAATAGGATACACTTTCTCTACACTTGAAACCATCTGTATTGATTAATCATCTGTTCATTTCCACGCTTGTTCTGCTTTCCCTTTTCTTTAATTCCTTTCACAGTTGCACTGCCCGATTACTACATTCTGCTCTTCCTTTACCTTTCAGCTGTAGGCGATTCTACCTTACTGTTGGCGCTTTATCTCCTTGGACTCAACCTACTTCCACATTTTCTCGACTGTGTTTACAACATTTCTTTCTGGGCCTCTTTTCTTTCTTGAATTTCTGTATTACAAACTGCCACCCTTAAATGTTTGCCATATAAAACCATCTTTAAATTCTTTGAATTTCTCAGTACCTTTCCTTATCTGTCTTTCACTGCCAACTGTTATTCTATCTCATCTTTATTCTTTATTCACATTCTCACTTACCAGCTTCTCGTCAAAAATCACACTTCCATAACTGAATTCCTTGCCTCTCTATACCGTTCTGTCCATACTATCTTTATTCTTTTCTGGCCAAAATCACTCTCTTTACCCAATTGTGCAAAAATCTCAAATTTTCTTTTAAAAATTCAACCCTGGATAACCTGTGAATATCAAACCTCCCATGCTTCCGCTGCGCCACTCTGATTACACTGAATACTTTAACAAATTATTCCATAAATTCTGTTTCCACCATTATTCATAATTGCTTCGTACTTTCATTATTACTCTGACTCTAGCTGAATTCGATACTAACTTTTCTCGCTTCTCAAATCACTTTACTCAATCAATCAATGCTGGAAGAAAATATCAAAATTTTCTGGAATGCTTCAATTTTGTTTGGGCCATATGCTTTAATTCTGAATTCTGCCATTTCATTGCTGACATATCTTGCTCCCTACATATTTTTTTTTCTTACTTAAATAACATTCTCTGACTAATCTAATCAATTTATTACATAACCCTTCAAAATATTTGCTCTCCTTGTTGGGATACCGCAGTAACATTCCGACCGTTCGGATCGTCTTTGTGTGGTTGTGGAGACCAGTGAGTGGCCAATGTTGTGTGTGGCAGGTGTTTTTCGCAGGTTGTGAGGCGTTGTAGGCCAGAAGTTTAGGCCCAAAGTGCTCATTGGTTCACAGACTGTGAACGCGACAGTGAGGAGCGTCGCGCTTAGAACGCGACAGCTCATGGCGTCGCGTTCATGGCACCGCTGGTTTTAGTTGACGTTTGCATGTGCGCCGCGTGTCGCGCGCTGGACAAGCATGCTGGCGTCAGCAGGCTGAAGGCGACGGCCGAGTACGTCGCGTTCAGGTCGCGACTTAGAAGAGCGTCGCGTTCTTAACTGAACTGAGTTTTTAAGAAACCCTGGCGGAACAGAGCTCATGGAAGCTCTATGGCCAGGGGGGTTTTGTTGTGGAATTTTCAGGCGATTTGGCTTGTTAGAGCTCGGTTGACGAGTTTTCACTGTGAGGATGCTACGTGGAGCGGAGGAAACATCGTGCGGGCATCGTTCTTCGCGTTCTTCCTGAAGGTAGGGAGATTTCCCATGGTTTGATCCGTGGATCGTTCGTGCGATGTGGATAATGTGTTTCCTGCTTTCTAAACTTTAGATAGCATGTGTAGGAACACATTAAAGCATGAAAATGGAATGAAAACCGTAGGTTTTAAAGAGTTTGGGGTGATCTGGATGATGGATTTTGGATTAGGATTCGCACCTGCTAAGGCGACGACCCTTGGCGTCGCGACCAAGTCGCAACACCACGATGCGTCGCGTTCAGAAGGCGACCTATCGTGCCGCCGCATCCTGAAGGTGACTTTGCACTATGTCGCGATAGCAACCGAAGGCTGTTATCCGAGAATACATGTAAGTGTATAATTATCCATTTAGCATGGTTTGTGATATGTGATGATAGTAAGAGGTGCATTAGCACTCTCTCTACACTCGGGGAGCGTGTGGTGTGTGGTTTATATGGTGTTCACGTGGTTTGCGTGGAGGTTTCACGTGGCTTGTGCGTTGTGCACGTGGTTTCTGTCTACGTGGCGTGTAGTCTGACGCCTTCCGTGGATACCTCTTCAGTTGGGAGCCCCAGGTTTTGTGTGAGCCAGGCACGTGAGTGCTCGGGGCTTGTCCCGGTATTGTGTACCGATGAGGTCTTGTCATCTTCCTGGACACCCTCACTCCTGTGCTGAGTAGTACGTCTGGCTGAGGGAAAGACGGCAGTGGGACAACGACTAGAGAGAGTTTGTTGTGTTGCCGCTTGCAGCGCGCTCGTAGTTGGGGGAGATGGACACCAGTAGACGTACTGGGCCCCAGCTAGTCCTGTTTTCTAGTGCCTCACTTTAGGGAGCTCGGGCCAGAGTCCCTAAAGGTGCCAGGCATGGGCCTGCGAGGTGTGTGACCTGCAGGTTGTGGTGGTTTAGTTGGACTCCACAGTTCTTTGTACTTGTTTAGTGGAGCGGCAACTGGACCTTTTGTTCGTGGCTGCGTGACTGAGAGGTAGTCCTGTGTGGTTTGTTCGGGTCAGTAACTGGTGTCGTGAACCAGTTGTCGTGACTCGAGTGTGGCGTTTCTCTAAAGTAGCTTGTACACCTGTTTGGTTTTGCCGTTTATTTATTTACGTTGATTCCTGTTAAGCGGAAAATGGTAAATGGTATTTACAGCTTTATATCCTACTAGATAGTTCTATAAATTGTTAGTGTAGCATTTCCTGCTTTGCTACTTGTGTTGGTTTGCTCAGTTTCTAGGGAGTTTCCCTACTGAGCCAATGACTCGAGAGGTCACCCCTACCTCCTACCAGGTGAGGGAGATCAGGAGATTTCGCACCCGTCGTCCAATGGAGGGTCAGCACCACCAGCAGTGTAATTTTACTTTCCTGTTGTACACCTCGGGGTATGCCCCAAGTTCTATTGTAGTTTGGTTACATTTGTACTATGGCTATGTATATTTCATGTAATATTTATGAGATTGACAGATTTATATATATTTGAGCTGGTTCCTTTATGTTTCTACGAACTTGTGGTTTGATATCCCTTGCGAGACTTCGGCTCGTTCGCGGGAGGCAGACTCGAGTTAGGCTCGTTATTAGGTTAACGGGTCTGAACAACGAGGACTGTCATAGTTGGTATCAGAGCAAGGTCTGTAAGAATATAAGGGAATTGGAAATTGCATAGCCATGTCTTTACTGTAACCCACTGCTAGTAATGACCCTGGTTTTGTATTGATTTCTTATGTATCGTATTGTTGGAATAATGTTTGTGCAGGAGTAGTAATGGCCAAAAGGAGAAATGTGGGAGGTGGTGGAGAAGGGTCAGGAGAGGATCCTACGCAGAGGATGATAGAAAGAATCTGTGAGAGTTTGACAGAGATTCGGGTAAGACTGGATCAGCAACCACCGGTACAGCCAGCGGCAGCAGTACCACCATTTCCAGAGGAGGCAGTACCAGTAGCTCCAATTCCAATTCCGCCCGGAGTAGAGGTACCTTTTGTAGTACCTGTACAACCGGCAGTTCCAGTGAGACCAGCTACTGGAGAAGAGACTACGGTACTTGTGGAGCGGTTTTTGAGGTTGCAGCCCCTTACATACTCAGGAGGTCCTAATCTGGATACAGCGGATCATTGGATACATGAGATCGAGAGGGTATTTGCGATAATGAGGTGTCCCCAAGAAGATAGAGTGATTCTTGTAGCATACCAGTTACGAGGGTGTAACGCCCCAGAAATTCAAAGTGTTAAGAAAATGGGAATAATGTGGTTAAAATACATTAGGATTGTTATTAAATTGTGATAACTAGAAGTTAGGTTTAATTTGTGGTAATGTACGTTACCCCAATGTCATACATCGAAGTGCGCGCTCCCACGGGGCGACACTAGAAAACGACAACGAAATAAAAATCTGAGAATATCATAATTTCCAGAAAAATATGGAGAAGTCAAATATGTAATTATCTGAATTTTCGACGTACGGATTTCGAGATTAAGTCGACGCGGCCATTTTTCGGTGATTTTTACCTACTGTAAAATAAATTCTAAAAATTGAATAAATTACCATAATTTGTAAAACCATTATAGTCTATGGTTAAAATTTCATTACAAATGGACACCATTTGGATGGTTTACATAGTGAATATTGGACCATTGAATTATGGAACAATTACGGTAACCATTTTCTGGGATTTTACAGGAGCATACGTGTGAGGCTTGAGGAGGCCAGCACACATTAGGATAAGGATAGAATGGGGTTAAAATTCTTCATGATGGGGGATGAGGTGTAGGTGTGAGGTTGATGCATGGGACATGTGTAAACAGTAAAAACAAGGGGTTTTACCGTTACACCTGTGCATGGGAGGGTTTTCACGCAGGGGAACTTGACTGGGCTAAAAAGACACTCCCTCTCCTTAGTTCGAACCCTTCTGCACCCTTTCCTATTGTTGTGCTGCTGCCATTTCTCTGGATAACATCTTTTTGGGAGGTGTTCCTGGTTGCAAGCACTGGGAAGAGGTTGCTACTGTTTGAACTGCTGTTCTTCTTACATCTTGTCTTGCTCGAAATCTTGTTGGAGCTGTTGCTGAGAGTGGTTGTGGAGCCATCTTGGAGGCTGTTGCTGCTACAACAGCAAGCTCCACTTGTTTATTTCTTCACTTGTGGTCCTTGTTCATTCTCCTCAACTAGGCAGGATTCATATCTCTATGGTTCAATTCGATTTTCATATGTCACAAGAAATTCGTAATAAACGATAAGTGACTATACTTGTGATCCTCTGTTTTTCCCTTTCCAGTCATGATAGAAACACTCTTGTTGGGAGAGGAACAACCTCATTCCATTTTAGAAATTAACTCCTATCCCTTCTTCCACCTTTGATCTTTGAACATGCTATAAAGTTGTAGAAGTCTCAACTATCTTGTAGGATAATATGAACACTTCGGTTTAGATGGTTGATACTTCAAGTTTTGATTTAGATCCATAAAAACATTTTGTGGTTTAGTTTCCATCATGTAGGAACTTCCATCCAACCATTGCTATCAAGGTTCTACTTCTAGTACTAAAACTATGTTTAGTTTCAAGCAAGTCAAGCTTGAATTGTAAACCTCTTGTTCATCTTGTTTGTTCGGTTTATAAACCACTATGAGAACCATAGTTAGACTCTTATATTTGATAATAAACATGTCTTGGTTCATAGATTCAAAAATTAGGACCTTTAGAATAGATTTACAAGCACTTCTAGGAGTTCTGCAGCTACCTGTCGACAGCCGGCCCAAAGCTGTCGACAGGCGCATGCTATCTAGAACCCAGATAACTGGGACAGTGTGTAGCTGTCGACAGGTCCCTGGTTTCTGTCGACAGATACACGCAGTCCAGCAAACCTGAGCTCTGTCTGCTGCTGCTGTCGACAGCCCCTTCCTGGCTGTCGACAGGTACCATGCTGATTCGGATTTCTACACTCTTTCATGTTCGAATCCATGCCAAAACTTCATCCTAAAAGACAAGGAAGTTACCCTCTCATTTACCTTGATTTACTGTCATGTTACTGCAAGTTCATCCACTTTGAGTACCTTAACTCTCCTTGAATTATTCTTAAAGTTGTCATTTACGAATAGCACTCCGATTGAGTCTATTCTTCGGTATTCGGTTATTGGGTCTATAAAATCTGAACACCTGAAAGTTCATATGGTTGAACACCTTATGAGATGTGAATTAATGGAGATGACATTATTGGGTCTTTGTACCCCCTGTAATTTTTATGCCTGTGCAAATAAGGGCTGGTCCAGTCCTGGGAGGAGCACCCGAATTTTTTTCAGACTACGTGGAATGATAGGATGTCTGGATGTCTGGCATTGCATCAACTACTTTTCTGAATATGGTCATCATCATTCCAATACTATGTAGATGATATGTGAATCAATTCTCGAGCTATAATATGAGCATGATCTGAGTTTTACTGTCATTGCGTCAAGCTTACTGTGCTGAAATTGGTGTGACTCTCTTTGATATTCTGCCCTTGTCTTGGTTATCATGTATACACTCTTGAACTATGAATTGAACTATGGAATTAAATTCTATTGGGCTAGTTAGTTCATTATTTCCTACCATTTTCAGGTAATACATATGGGGATGACGTTTAGGGTCTGAGTGCTGAGTGGACCGACATGATGAGCAAGCCAATATGTTTCTATTTCTATTCAGTAGTGTAAAAAGGGATATGTAATTAAGTTTGTTTTGATCTACTCCTCTCCTAGTTGTTAGGGGGAGTATCTATGTAATTAAACTTCCGCGTTATGACGATATGAAGGATAAATAAATATTACCTTGTACCTATTTTTCTGTCACTTCCGATAAATAGCCTTTTATTAGGACGTGATAGAGGGTTTGCGTAGGAATGGTGGCGATTAAAGATTAAAGCATGCAGACAGTTTTTGGGCAGGACGGAGGACACTATTACATGGTCGGAATTTTATCAGTTTTTAATGACTCTTTCTTCCCAATACAGATTCAGCAAATGAAAAGAGAGCAGTTCAGGACACTCCAGCAAGGGAATCTCTCGGTACTTGAATATCAGATGAGGTTTATAGCCCTGTGCAGGTATGCCCCATATGTAGTAACTGATAATACCATGATAGTGGAATACTTTATTCGAGGTTTGAGGGCAGAATTACAAGATGCGGTGATCCCACTGATGTGTAGAATAGTAGAAGAGGCAGCTCAGCGAGCAGCAATATTGAAGAGGACTGTTCGGGCCAGGCAGGGGCATTCTCAGATAGGTGGTTTAGGCTCAGGTAGTTTTCGGCATCCACAACCGTCAGGAGGAATTAATAAGGGGAAAGCACCTTCTGAAGCTTCATCATCATCTGGAATAGCAAAATGGGGCAAACAGATCAAGAAATTCTTTCAAGGAGGCCGTGGTAGAGGCAGGCAATAGGGTTTTCAGCAGGGAGGTTTTCAGCAGGGTCGTGGTTACAGACCTCCAGTTCCAGAGGAGTCCCAGCAGAGCACAGCAGGGCAGCCTACAACATATCCAGCTTTTAGATGTTATGCTCGTGGGCAGCCAGGGTATTTAGCAAGGAATTGCCCATATCCTCGAGAGCAGACTTATGGTAGAGGGACCCAGCAGCAGCCCTTTCAGCGTTAGCATGCGGGCAGAGGTGCACCGTACCAAAGAGGAGGACGGGGTCGAGTGATGGCTGTTACCAAGCACAGGCGGAAGCATCCAATCTTATGAAGGTATTTTACCTTTCTTTGATTTTACTGCTAGAGTATTAATTGATCCGGGTGCTTCCCATTCATTTATTTTTGAAGATTTTCTGGATAGCATGGTACTTCCTTTAGAAGAAAGGCCTTGTGAGTTAGTAGTGGAAATTTCCTTCAGGAGGGTATTTGTTGACTTCCTGGTTTTTAGAAGAGGTCTTGATAGTGATTGATGGGAATCAGATGCCGGCAAGATTGTATGCTTTAACATTGAAAGAATATGATGTGATTCTGAGGATGGATTGGTTAGAGGCCTACGGGGTATTAGTTGATTGTAGAAAGAAGAGAGTCAGATTTTGCAGACCCGGTGGTGAGGTGTTTGATTTCAAGGTATGCCTTTATACACTCCCAAATTTATTATTTCTGCACTTAGAGCTAGAAAGTTAATTAATGCGGGATGTGTAGCGTACCTTGCTTCTGTTAGTCTAGTTGAATCTAGTAAGTCTGTAGATTCGGTGCCAGTGGTCAGAGAATTTGCAGATGTGTTTCCAGATGAGTTGCCAGGGTTAGCTCCGCATAGAGAGGTAGACTTCATAGTTGAATTGCAACCAAGCAGTTTACCTATCTCTAAAGCACCATATAGAATGGCCTCAGTAGAATTGAAAAAGTTGAAAAAGCAGTTGCAAGAGTTATTAGAAAAAGGTTTTATTAGGCCTAGTTAGTCACCATGGGGAGCGCCAATGTTATTTGTTCAGGAAGAAAGATGGCAGTATAAGAATGTGTATAGATTACAGGCAGCTAAATAAAGTTACAATTAAGAATAAGTATCCACTTCCTCGGATTGATGATTTATTTGATCAACTACAGTCAGCCAAAGTATTTTCTAAAATAGATTTGAGATCAGGGTATCATCAATTGCGGATTAAAGAAGAAGATATTAAGAAGACAGCTTTCCGGACTAGATATGGGCATTATGAGTTTGTTGTGATGCCTTTTGGATTGACAAAGGCACTTGCAGCATTTATGAATTTGATGAATAGAATATTTCATCAGTATTTGGACCAGTTTATAGTGGTTTTTATTGATGATATATTGGTTTATTCAGCATCAGAAGAAGAACATGCAGATCATTTGCGGATTACTTTGCAGATATTGAGAAATCATCAGTTATTTGCTAAATTTAGTAAATGTGAGTTCTGGCTGAAGGAGATTCAATTTCTAGGTCATGTGATATCAGGTGAAGGTATTGCAGTGGATCCAGCCAAAGTTGAGGCAGTAATGAAGTGGGAAGAGCCGAGGACTGTCTTTGAGATTAGGAGTTTTCTGGGTTTGGCAGGTTATTACAGAAGATTTCTCCAAGATAGCAGCACCAATGACAAGGTTAACAAGAAAGGGTGTTCTTTTTGTGTGGTCCTCGGAGTGCAGGCGTAGTTTTGCAGAGCTGAAGAAGAGGTTGACATCAGCACCAGTTTTAGAGATTCCATCGGGAAGTGGCGGATTTGTTCTGTTTACAGATGCATCCAAGAAAGGTTTGGGTGCAGTTTTGATGCAGCATAGTAAAGTGGTTGCCTATGCCTCCAAGCAATTGAAGAAACATGAGGAGACCTACCCTACTCATGATTTAGAGCTGGCAGCAGTAGTTTTTGCATTAAAGATCTGGCGGCATTATTTGTATGGTGAAAGATTTGAGTTTTTTATTGATTATAAAAGCTTTATATATTTTCTCTCAGAAAGATTTGAATCTAAGGTAGCGCCGATGGATGGAATATTTAAAGGATTATGACTTTAATTTAGCATATCATCCAGGTAGAGCAAATGTGGTGGCAGATGCACTGAGTAGAAAAGCGGTTATGAATCAACTTATGATCAGTGAATGGAAACTCTATGAGGATGTGGCGGAGAATTCTTTTCATGTGCCAAGTAGTCAGCGCAGAGCAATATTAGCAACTAGTGCAGTGGAGCCTTCTCTTTACTAGCAGATAGCAGAGGCACAGAAAGCATATACCAATTTAGCAGATATTCTCAGAAGGATGAAGTAAATTTGGGGCTGATAATATGGTTAGACTAAAAGAACAATTGTATGTTCCAGAAGATACAGAAATTAGACAGAAGGTTTTAGAAGAAGCTCATAAATCAAGGTACACCATCCACCCAGGTAGCACTAAAATGTATCAAGATATGAAGAAGCATTTTGGTGGCCAAATATGAAGAGAGAAATTGCAAAGTTTATATCCAGATGTGTAGTATGTCAGCAGATAAAGCAGAGTATCAGAAGCCAGGAGGTTTGTTGCAGCCATTACCTATTCCGCAGTGGAAATGGGATGACATAGCAATAGATTTCATAGTTGGTTTGCCCAGTTCATCAGGTCATAATGCAATATGGGTTTTTGTGGATAGATTGACCAAGATCTGCAGATTATTACCAGTTAGTATGACATGGTCAGTTGATAGATTAGCTAAGCTGTATGTAGAAAGAATTGTACCTTTGCATGGAATACCAGTCACTATAGTTTCAGATCGAGACCCTCGATTTACTTCAGGCTTTTGGAGGAGTTTGCAAAGAGTTGTTGGCACAGAGCTAAGGTACAGTTCAGCTTATCATCCACAAATAGATGGGCAGACAGAAAGAACAATTCAGACTATTGAAGATATGTTGAGAGCTTGATGTCTTGTGTGGGGAGGCATCTGGGAGCGTCATTTGGGTCTGGTTGAGTTTGCATATAACAACAGTTACCATTCAAGTATTGAAATGGCACCTTATGAAGCATTGTATGGTAGACCATGCAGATCACCATTAAATTGGCATGAAGTAGGAGAGAGGCAGGTTTTGGGCCCAGAAATGGTTCGTCAGTGTGCAGAAATAGTAAAATTCATTCAAGAAAAGTTGAAAACAGCCCAGAGTCGCCAGAAGAGTTATGCAGATGTTAGACACAGACCATTAAAATTTGAAGTTGGCGAATACGTACTTTTAAAGGTGTCTCCTACTAAAGGTGTATTAAGGTTCAGTAAGAAAGGCAAGTTGAGCCCGAGATATGTCGGACCATTCCAAATAAAAGAAAGGATGGGTGAAGCAGCTTATAAATTAGATTTGCCAACAGATTTCACTGATGCACATGATGTGTTTCATGTCTCAATGTTAAGAAAGTATATCAGGGATCCAACCCAAATTGTCAGTTACCAAAGAGATGATTTGAAGCCCGACATGTCAATGCCAGAATATCCAGTGCAAATTTCAGGCCACAGAACCCAAAAGCTCAGAAACAAAGAAATTGAATTGGTAAAGGTTAGATGGGAAAACAGGCAAGGTGGTGAAGATACTTGGGAATTAGCGGAAGAAATGAGAAAAGCGTATCCCTATTTGTTTGAGTAAGTCTTGATTTCTTTTTAGGTGATAGTACCATATGGATTAAATAGAAATTTTGATAATTGGTTTCTGTTTTAAATTTCGAGGACGAAATTTCTTTTTAGGTGATAGTAATGTAACGTTCCGACCGTTCGGATCGTCTTTGTGTGGTTGTGGAGGCTAGTGTGTGGCCAATGTTGTGTGTGGCAGGTGTTTTCCACAGGTTGTGAGGCTTTGTGGGCCGGAAGTTTAGGCCCAAAGTGCTCACTGGTTCACAGACTGTGAACGCGACAGTGAGGAGCGTCGCATTTAGAACGCGACAGCTCATGGTGTCGCGTTCATGGCAACACTGGTTTTAGTTGACGTTTGCATATGCGCAGCGTGTCGCGCGCTGGGCAAGCATACTGGCGTCAGCAGGCTAAAGGCGAAGACCGAGTACGTCGCGTTCAGGTCGCGACTTAGAAGAGCGTCGCATTCTTAACTGAACTGAGTTTTTAAGAAACCCTGGCGGAACAGAGCTCATGGAAGCTCTGTCGCCAGGGGGGATTTTGTTGTGGAATTTTCGGGCGATTTGGCTTGTTAGAGCTCAGTTTGACGAGTTTTCACCGCGAGGACGCTACGTGGAGCGGAGGAAACATCGTGCGGGCATCGTTCTTCGCGTTCTTTGTGAAGGTAGGGAGATTTCCCGTGGTTTGATCTGTGGATCATTCGTGCGATGTGGATAATGTGTTTCCTGCTTTCTAAACTTTAGATAGCATGTGTAGGAACACATTAAAGCGTGAAAATGGAATGAAAACCGTAGGTTCTAAAGAGTTTGGGGTGATCCGGATGATGGATTTTGGATTAGGGTTCGCACCTGCTAAGGCGACGACCCTTGGCGTCGCGACCAAGTCGCGACACCGCGATGCGTCGCGTTCAGAAGGCGACCTATCGTGCCGCCGCATCCTGAAGGCGACTTTGCACTCTGTCGCGATAGCAACCGAAGGCTGTTATCCGAGAATACATGTAAGTGTATAATTATCCGTTTAGCATGGTTTGTGATATGTGATGATAGTAAGAGGTGCATTAGCACTCTCTCTACGCTCGGGGAGCGTGTGGTGTGTGGTTTATATGGTGTTCACGTGGTTTGCGTGGAGGTTTCACGTGGCTTGTGCATTGTGCACGTGGTTTTTGTGTACGTGGCGTGTAGTCTGACGCCTTCCGTGGATACCTCTTCAGTTGGGAGCCCCAGGTTTTGTGTGAGCCAGGCACGTGAGTGCTCGGGGCTTGTCCCGGTATTGTGTACCGATGAGGTCTTGTCATCTTCTGGACACCCTCACTCCTGTGCTGAGTAGTACGTCTGGCTGAGGGAAAGACGGCAGTGGGACAACGACTAGAGAGAGTTTGTTGTGTTGCCGCTTGCAGCGCGCATCGTAGTTGGGGGAGATGGACACCAGTAGACGTACTGGGCCCCAGCTAGTCCTGTTTTCTAGTGCCTCACTTTAGGGAGCTCGGGCCAGAGTCCCTAAAGGTGCCAGGCATGGGCCTGCGAGGTGTGTGACCTGAAGGTTGTGGTGGTTTAGTTGGACTCCACAGTTCTTTGTACTTGTTTAGTGGAGAGGCAGCTGGACCTTTTGTCCATGGCTGCGAGACTGAGAGGTAATCCTGTGTGGTTTGTCCGGGTCAGTAACTGGTGTTGTGAACCAGTGGACGTGACTCGAGTGTGGCATTTCTCTACAGTAGCTTGTACACCTATTTGGTTTTGTCGTTTATTTATTTACATTGGTTCCTGTTAAGCGGCAAATGGTAAATGGTATTTACAGCTTTATATTTTGCTAGATATTTCTATAAATTGTTAGCGTAGCATTTCCTGCTTTGCTACTTGTGTTGGTTTGCTCGGTTTTCTAGGAGTTTCCCTACTGAGCCAGTGACTCGAGAGGCTCACCCCTACCTCCTACCAGGTGAGGGAGATCAGGAGATTTCGCACCCGTCGTCCAGTGGAGGGTCAACACCACCAGCAGGTAATTTTACTTTCCTGTTGTACACCTCGGGGTATGCCCAAGTTCTGTTGTAGTTTGGTTACAGTTGTACTATGGCTATGTATATTTTATGTAAATATTTGTGAGATTGACATATCTTATATATATTTGAGCTGGTTCCTTTATGTTTCTACGGACTTGGTTTGATATCCCTTGCGAGTCTTCGGCCCGTTCGCGGGAGGCGGACTCGAGTTAGGCTCGTTATTAGGTTAACGGGTCTGAATGGCGAGGACCGTCACAACCGCCTTCTCTTATCAGAAAAATTAAATTGCTCAACTAATTCTGTATATATTCTACTTTCAACTTTATTAAACTACTTCTCAATCAAGTATCATCTAGCCTTAAGTTGTTCACTGTTTAACTGATCACCCTTTTTTTGTACTTAACAAATTTTAAATTTTCCATTCATTTCCACTCTGTCATACTCTGGTCTGCACCTTATTCCTTAATTGTTCTGCCTTTTATTCTTATGTCAAATTCTAAAGTACTGTCTCGAGAAAGTACTTCTGCTCAATCTCAACCACTTTTTGTGTGCTGCCATGCAAACTCTTGCTGAACATTTCCCAAACGTTTTAATTATATCTGTTTCATAATCTGTTGTACTCTTTCTTTCTCTGATCAATAACCTGCCAACTGCATCAACCATAATATCATTCCTGCAAAATATTTCTCTTAATTATTCTATTGTCTGGCTTATCACATTTTACCCTTCACACTGCAATTCTTACCATCAAACAAATGTCCTTTACTGACAACTGCCAAGGCCATGACCTGAAGCTGATCTCTGTAAATACTATAATCTGCTTTGTCTGATTTCTCTACTTTGTTTTACTTCTTTACTTTCTAATGCTGAAATTATTGCTACTACATCATACTTACTACTATCCTTTTCATTCAAACATTTACTTTAATTCCTCTCATAATTTACTTTACTATTCCATTTCACCTGATACTGCTTAACTGCTTCTTAGCTAATCCATTTCTTTCTATTCTGACCCTCATAACTCTATCTTGCTCCAAACATTCTTAACTTTAACTTCAATCTTTTCCTAACACCAATTTTACCTCTCTTCTTCACAAACTATAGCCAATGGCTAAATATAAAAATAACACTATATTATTTAATAAATCATTCTATGCAATTCTCACAAACTGCCACTTGCCAAACGAATATCATTCTTATGAATTCTCAGAAAATTCCAACTATACACTGATTCTTATTTACTTTCTCTTTACTCAAATGATCACCATCACCTCAATACATTCTTACACGAATTTCTTATATCAAATTCCCATTATCATCATTATTTACAAGAATCACAACAGCACTATTTCCAAGCTCTTACTGTACTCATCTCTAATCACCAAATACACTATCCTTATATGACTGCCACGAATCCTTGCTCCTCTATTTACCAGTACCTCATCTAAACTAATCTCCTCTCTCAATTATTCCAAACTTTCTATAATACTAATCACATTATCACCCAGGCTGCTTCTTTAATACTTACTAACATAAATCTTAAAAACTACAATACCTCTGCCAAGGTCCTCAACCGCAATTCTTAATACATACTATTCCTCATTAATAACAGTTCCCTCTGCTATTCCATCACATCATTCCCTTATACATGTCTCTGCCAGCTCTGTACCCCACTAAAACACCTTCACTGAATTCCATAACTGACTTCACTAATCCCTTTCTATTTCCATAACTGAAAACCTTTAAACAACCACACTTTAACTGCAACTGGCACACTAATGTAACCACTCAACTTATACCACTGACCACACTATTTCTCTGCTAGTACTAACAACTGCCAGGTGTGCAAACAATCATACACATTTCACAAATTGGGTTTCCTCTAACCAAATCGTCTCTCAGCTACTACTAGTAACTACCAAACTAACAAAAACAAACACACAGTTCAAATGACAAACTCACGTGAAAACCACTTTAAACCACATAAAACTGCAAACTTACTACCAGCAGTGGACATTAAACCATGTCTTGGGACATTGTAACTTCAATGTCTTTTCATATTCTAACTGGACCATCGCTCTAATTCCAACTGCAACGGCCTTGGATATTTATGTCCAATAAGGCTCCATATCTAGATCTGTCTCTCGCAAACGGACCGAAGTCTCGCAAGGGAAAACTCGTACACGTGTCCAGTAAGAATATAAAAACACCACAACAGTATAAGACACAAGAAAGTACATGTGCTCATATCTGTATATAACAATTTACAACTGTCCCATTACATTATTACATGTCCAATTAAAAAGTACAAGTACTTGGGGCATATCCCGAGAGAGCACAAGCTCACACAACACAACTAACACTACTGTTGGTGGTACAAGTCTGCCACAATGCCTTCGCAAGTCATACCAATGGTAAGACCTGAAAAGAACTGTAGGGGAGTGATCCTCAACAAGTCACAGGCTCAGTAGGGACCACCCAAAAACAACAACACACGAAACTAAAGAGAGACCTCAACCCCAAAGGGTCTCACTGGCAATTCCGATAGCCAAACCATGGCATGCTCACAACATTCACAACAAATAACAACTAAACATAAACATATCAATAAACATGAAGTCCTCGGAAGGAAAGAGAAACTATGGGACTAGCACAACACCACTAGTCTGCCCAACAACTGCAATGCCTAAGCCCGGCCTCACAGGTACACTACTACAACAACTGGTCGCCTAAGTTACAGGCCACACAGGCAAACCTCTACCCAGGCCACAAGCTTCACAGGCAAACCTCAAACATACGGGTAACAGGACTGCTAACTAAGAGCTGGTCCATTATACCCCAAACCACGATAAGTCGAAAGCCACACACAAGGTAGCAGGCTGGCTACAATGGGCCAATCCATCACACACTAAAATCATAATTGGAAGTTTACCCAAGGAAGGTTAAAACACAACAAGCGGACGGTCTTACCACAAGACCTCCACGTAGCACAGCTCTACTTCAACACCTGAAAAGACTGTTCACAATGTACCACGAGAAACCGATACCCACAAAGGGTACATGTACCTACCACCACGAGGTACCACCACAACGTTTCAGTACAAATGTACCTCCTACCAGGCACCACAATGGGTCAAACCACAATCAATGAATCATCATACACTAGCTACGACCACTGGTAAGGCACGAGTCGGAAAGGAATGACGCCACCATACGGGAACGGACTACTGGTTCATGACGCAGTATCCAACCCGGACAACACAACACAAGAACTACCTCTCAGTCTCGCAGTCACGGACGAAAGGTCCAACTGCCGCTCCACAACACAAGTGAAGCCAAAGAACAGTGGAGACCAACCAACACCACACCTGTAGACCACACAGCTGCAGGCCCATGCCTGGCACCTTTAGAGACTCTGGCCTAAGCTCTCTAAGTGAGGCACTGGAAAAAAAGACTAGTTGGGGACCAGTGTCGACTACTGGTGCCCATACCCCCAACCACCAGCACGCTACAAGCGACCGCACACCCACAAACACAAGTCGTTGCCCTCTGTCGTCTTTCCCTCAGCCGGACGTACAACTCAAACACATGAGTGAGGGTGTTCAGGACAGACAACACAGACCTCGACGGTACACACAGTACCGGGACAAACCCCGAGCACAACAAACACACGTGTCTGGCTCACACATAGAACCTGGGGTACCCAACTGAAGAGGTATTCCGAAATAGGCGTCGGACCACCAAACTCGGCAACGCACAAACCACGATACATGCATATATAATCTTTATTACAAACCACAATACACAGGTGAGGGACAGCTTGTCCCGGTTACTTTGTGACCTACAAGCTAGCCTACACAGACACATGCATAAATTACATTAACCAATAATATCCCGGCCAATCATTGGTCACGAGGTGACCTCCACAGCCGCACCAAACTCAATACATAATTATTTAGGATATACAATTTATAATAGACTTTAAGGGACTAGGGCTAGGTTCACATCGGAACCTCACTTCCTAGTCACCACAAACCAACCAACCTTATACACACCGCTCAAACCACATAAACCATAAGCCAACCTCGTAAACAACACGTCTAACCACATGAACGTCACACTCAGCAAGCACTACAGATGCCAATGCACCACACACACTCGCCATGCACACAAAATACCGATAATCGGATAATCGTACCACAAAAGCATACACAATAGGACCTCTCGGCTGAGGTCGTGACGTGGGGTAGTGTCGCCTTCAGAACGCCCCGATATGTCGCGTTCACAAGCTGAACGCGACGGGTCTTGCCTGTCACGTTCAAAATCCGACAGGGGGCTCCATCGCCTTCACAGGCAGAAACACTAATCTGGGATCCTCTCCTCGGATTACCCCCACAAGCCATGCAAACCATGCTTAATTCCCGTTTTTTCATGTTTTAATGATTGTCCTAGCATGATATCTACTGTTTATAAAGTGATAAACAGTTCAAGCATGCAACATACATGATTCACACAACGAAACCAAGTGGGATCTCCCTACCTTCGCGAAGAACATGCAAACCAACCACGACACTGCGTCTCCCCCGCTCCATGCGACGTCCTCGCGGTGAGAGCGCGCGAAACATGACCTCCAAACACCAAATCGCCCGAAATCCCCGCAGCAGCTCCTCCCTCTGGCCAAACAGAGCGTGCTCAGCTCTGTCTGTCCGACCTAAGTTATGAGCTGTTTGCGGTTGCGAATTCGACGTGCATCTCCATCACGACTTGAATGCGACGGAGTAGGGCATCGCCTTCTCAAGGTTGACGTCAGCATGCCGCCCAGCGCACGACACGCGGTGTAACGGACCGGGGTATTTATGCCCATTAAGGTTCCATATCCAGATCCGCCTCCCGCGAACGGACCGAAGTCTCGCAAGGGATATCTCACACACGTGTCCAGTAAGAGTATAAAAGACAAACCACAAGAATATAAGACACAAGAAAGTACATGTGCTCATATCTGTTCACAAATTGTACAACTGTCCCATTACATTAATACATGTCCAATTAAAAGAGTACAACTACCTGGGGCATACCCCGAGGGAGCACAGGCTCACAGAACGCTAACTACTACTCAACTGCTGGTGGTACAAGTCTGTCACAACACCGCTGCAAGCCAAACACACGGCAAGCCCTGAAAAGAACTGTAGGGGAGTGAGCCTCAACAAGTCACTGGCTCAGTAGGGGCTACCCAAAACAACACTGTAACCACAGACACCTCGACCCCAATGGGTCTCACTGGCAACAACAATAGCCAACCATTTCATGCTCACATCATTACAATAAATAACAATTAAACATGCTTATGATAATAAACATAACGTCCTCAGAAGAAAAGTAGGACCACAGACTAACATAATATCATTAATCAGCCCAACTACTAAAGTGCCTAAACCACAGTCTCACTGGCACACTGCCACGACAACGGGTTGCCTAAACTATAAGCCACACAGGCAAGTCACTGCCCAGCTACAAGCTTTACAGGCGAACCTCAAACACTTGAGTAACAGGACTGCTAAGAAAGAGCTGGTCCTTTATACTCCAAACCTCACTACGTCGGAAACTACACACAAGCAATAGGACTGGCTACCACGAAGCCAATCCATAACACACTAAATTATAATTGGAATCATATCCAAGAAGAAGTAAAACTCAACAAGTGGAAGGTTCACACGGCCTCCACAAACATAGCTTAACTAAACCACAATATGCCTAGGCCATAAGCCTCATCGGCAAATTACCCACAAAGGTAACATAATTAATAATCACAAACTAATCCACAATAAATTATAAACAAAGATTTACCTAAAACAGTTAGGATACAACAAGTGGCAGGTCAAACCACAAGACCTCCTCAACACACAAGTACCCGGAAAGGTTGGTACACAATGTACCACCACAAAACTATAAAGTAACCCACGAAGGAAAATAGGTACCTGCTACTCTGAGGTACCACAACACAAACACCCGAACAAGGGTAAGTAGGTGATAAACACCACACTGAACCACAATTATATTGTGCCCTCACTTAGACACAACATTACAAGTGAAACCTTAATCGACGAGTCACACAAACCACAACTCAGTCACAGCTGTGCCAACACCAGGGCACACCTCGAACTGGTCAAACCTCGACCACGAGTCACAAACTCACAAACTACGACAAGTAGCAAAGCACGAGTCGGAGGAAACGACGCCACCACACGGGAACGGACTACTGGCTGATCAGGCCAATATCCAACCCGGACAACACAACACAAGAACTACCTCTCAGCCTCGCAGTCACGGACGAAAGGTCCAACTGCCGCTCCACTAGGAAGAAGTCAAACAACTGTGGAGACCAACCAACACCACACCTGCAGACACACAACTGCAGGCCCATGCCTGGCACCTCTAGAGTCTCTGGCCGGAGCACTCTAAAGTGAGGCACTGGAAAACAGGACTAGCTGGGGACCAGTGTCGACTACTGGTGTCCGTACCCCCAACTACGAGCGCGCTACAAGCGACAAAAGAACAAACTCTGGGAAGTCGCTGCCCCACTGCCGTCTTTCCCTCAGCCGGACGTACAACTCAAACTCAGGAGTGAGGGTGTCCAGGAAGACGACACAGACCTCAACGGTACAACACAAGTACCGGGACAAAACCCCGAGCACAACAACACACGTGCCTGGCTCACAAAGAACCTGGGGTACCCGACTAGAGAGGCATTCCGGAATAGGCGCCGGACCACCACACTCGGCTAGCACAAACCACGATACTTACACATATAACCTTTACTTATACACAATATACAAGTGTTAGGATTAGCTTAACATCGGTCACCATGTGACCCCAAAGCTATCCCACACCACACATACCTGAACCACAAACTTGCCTATCATTGGTCATCTTGTAACCTCCAAGCTAACTCACACTAACACATATATAAATCACGATAGCCAATCATATTTGGCCTATCATCGGTCATGAGATGACTTTCGTAACAACACACCATTTACTTACTTCATAAATCCATATAATATTATTCGAAAGACAACAACGGACCAGGGCTAGGTCGGTATGGACCTTTACTGCCCTTAACACCACAAAGTCATGGCTAGGCTCACTCAGGAACCTCACTGCCCAGTTACTATGATAAATCATAAGAATTACATTACAACAAAGTGTGTAGTAAACACACACTCAAACCACGTAGACAATACGTGTATATTACACCCTGGATGGTGTACCACACGTCTTCCACGTAAACCACATGTCCAACACATGGACAACGCACTCCAAGAGTGCCACGGGTGCCAACGCACCACACATACCACGTAAAGCGATTACGTACATCACACATCATTCATGTAAAACTTGCCCATTACATGAGCAGTATAGAGCATACCAGTGCACTGGCTCACACCGGTCATCGCCATGCACACACAATCACACATTATTCATACCAGGAAGCTACGTAAACAACACTGCATGGATACATGCACAGGTTGGCGGCAACATCGACTGCCGCTTGAAGGAAGTAAACGGCAAGCGATCTAGCCGTCTATATCCCGGCTGGTGAGCTTGGCGACAAGAGATCTTGACGCCAAGTTCTCCGGCCTAAAACCCTGCAGAAACCCTAATCCAGCTCTACAGGTTTTCCAACCGTTAAAATTACAAGAAAATGTACTGAAACGGTTCTTTAAACATGCTTGAACCCAAAACAACCCAACACAGCATGCTTCGTTCACTAAATTACTCAAACCACCCATTAACCCCACATGGTGCAACTTAATCCGAAAATACAATAAAAATGCTGGTTCAAGTGATTAAGTCGTGTTTTAATGTTTCTAACAGCTAACAGGGCTCGACCCCTACCTCAGAAACGCAATTAAACTCCCGAAGAACCTCGAATCACGCCGAAACCCGAGAAACGTCCCACGAACACCGCGCTCCAATCCGTCATTCCCCGCCCGATCTGCCGCTACCACGCGCACCACGGCCTTCCCACGAGCTCCCGCCGACCGTCAGAACTCGCGAAGAAGCTCAAGGGTGAAGGTGGGGGAAGAGGAAGGGAGAAGGAGGAGAAAGAACAGAGCTCGGGTCTGCCATAAAAACACAGGCATGCCAGGTTAACGTCAACCCTTTGGCCGTTTAACCAGACCGCCACAACTAGACGTCCACAAAGCTTGACGCCAAGTTCAACAGTCGACGTCCTCATCGATGGACGCCAACACACTGCGTCCAGCAAGCTGAACACCAACACGGACCCAAACCAAACCCGGTAAGGATCTAGTAAGAAACACACAACACTAATGGGCCTCACATTGGCCACCAAACCCGCTAAACCTGGATCCACGGGGATCGGAAAACGCGCGACGTTACATTATTATCACCTAAAAACAAATGTCGTCCTCGACATATAAAACAAATCACAATAAACCAAATTATCACCTAAAAACAATAAAGTCAAACACAGAACAAGTAGGATACTCTTTCTCTGTTTTAGCTTTTCAATTCATCTTACACTTACTCTGTTCTGTCAATTCCATTGCCTTTCTTTAGCTTTTAACCGTAGGCGATTCTTCCTTGCCAATGGTGCTTTATCTCCTTGGACTGAACCTGCTTCCACAATTTCCCAGCTGTGTTTGCAATATTTCTTTCGAGACCGCTTTATCTTTCTCAAATATCTTACACTGTAATATTCTTTCATGCCATAATCTTTCCAAATTATTAAACTTTCCGGTGCCATTTCCTTTTTCTATTTATCACTGCCAACTATTATCCTGCCTCATCTGCATTTACATTCGCAACTGACACCTCTTCAAAGAAAACCAATCACCATCTTTGAATTTCCTGCTCTTTCATATTATTCTGCTCATACTGTTTAAAGCCAATTTCTGATTAAAAAATCATAATAAACCCTGTTCCTTTATTCCACTGCGCAAAACTTTACACTTTCTTCTTATCTCAGCAAAGCTTGAACAATTTATGAATATTAAATCTTTCTTGCTTCTGCTTCCGCTGCGCTACTCTGATCACACTGAACACTTTTGCAAAATATTCCACAATTTTTGTTCACAATATTACTTTCAATTGCTTTCTTCTGACTTCAACTGCTTCTCAAATCATCCCATTCAATTAATTCCTGCTGAAGAAATTACTGCAATTTCTGATCTGCCAAATCACTATTGACATATTGCGCTTTTCATATATCTTTCCTGCTTTACTGACATTCTCTGGCTAATTCCCATAATTCTGGGGCATAAACTTTTCAAATATTCTTAATCAATCTGCTCCAGCATTTAAACCCTGAAATATTTTAATAACAATTCCTTTCTGCTCAATTAAATCATTTCTTTGCACCAATATGCAAACTTTAACTGACATTTTCTGACTCATCTGATCTTATTCACTTCATCATTTGCTAAATTCTTCCTTTCTCTAATCCATATCTTTTCTTTATCTAAACTGCCAATCATCAACTAAATATTCCTCTTGTGCAATTTCACAAATTCTTATTGCACATTAATCCTTATTTTCTCTCTTTCTTTATTCAACTGATCATTTCTATATATATTTATACAAATCTTCATATCACACTTCTGCTACCATCATTATTCATAACAACACTTTTCTCAAATTTCTGATCTCAGGCATATTAATCTATCTGCCATAAATCACTGCTCTTTTATGTATTGATACTTCTTTTAAAGCTGGTCTGCCTTCTTAATCATATCAAACTCTTCATAACACTAATCACATTTTCATCCATACTGTTTCTTAATATCCACTGACTCAAGTCTCTAATGCCACAATACCTCTACTGAGGTTCTCAACTGCAACTTATCACACAAACTGACCTGTTCCTTATCACTTTGTTACCATACATGTCTCTGCCAACTTTCTATCTCATTATAACTTACTTACTGAATTCCATATCCAAACTTGCTAATCTTTTCAATTCCTTTAGCTACAAATCTTTAACAACCAAACTGATCTATCACAAAATACTCTATACTTGTCTCTGCTAACTTTGCACTTTATTAACATATCTCAAAGCACTACTTTACCTTTCTTCTCTAATCTCTGCAACTGAAAACTTTTAATACTATACTTTAACTGCTTTAACTGCACTAGTGCCAGAATGCTACCACACAACTTATGCCACTATTCACATTATGGCACAGCAACTGCTCTCAACTGCCAATTTAACAAACAAAAACACACGGTTTACATGCCAAAAGCAAACGTAAAAACTACTTTATATCACACAAAACCACAGACTTACTACAGCAGTGGACATTAATCCATGTATTGGGACATTATACTTTCAATGTCTTTTCATATTCTAACTGGACATTGCTCTGATACCAACTGTACGGACCGGGTATTTATGCCCATTAAGGCTCCATATCCAGATCCGCCTCCCGCGAACGGACCGAAGTCTCGCAAGGGATATCTCACACACGTGTCCAGTAAGAGTATAAAAGACAAACCACAAGAATAAGACACAAGAAAGTACATGTGCTCATATCTGTTCACAAATTGTACAACTGTCCCATTACATTAATACATGTCCAATTAAAAGAGTACAACTACCTGGGGCATACCCCGAGGGAGCACAGCTCACAGAACGCTAACTACTACTCAACTGCTGGTGGTACAAGTCTGTCACAACACCGCTGCAAGCCAAACACACGGCAAGCCCTGAAAAGAACTGTAGGGGAGTGAGCCTCAACAAGTCACTGGCTCAGTAGGGGCTACCCAAAACAACACTGTAACCACAGACACCTCGACCCCAATGGGTCTCACTGGCAACAACAATAGCCAAACCATTTCATGCTCACATCATTACAATAAATAACAATTAAACATGCTTATGATAATAAACATAACGTCCTCAGAAGAAAAGTAGGACTACAGACTAACATAATATCATTAGTCAGCCCAACTACTAAGTGCCTAAACCACAGTCTCACTGGCACACTGCCACAACAACGGGTTGCCTAAACTATAAGCCACACAGGCAAGTCACTGCCCAGGCTACAAGCTTTACAGGCGAACCTCAAACACTTGAGTAACAGGACTGCTAACAAAGAGCTGGTCCTTTATACTCCAAACCACACTACGTCGGAAACTACACACAATAAGGACTGGCTACCACGAAGCCAATCCATAACACACTAAATTATAATTGGAATCATATCCAAGAAGAGTAAAACTCAACAAGTGGAAGGTCTCACACGGCCTCCACGGAACATAGCTTAACTAAACCACAATATGCCTAGGCCATAAGCCTCATCGGCAATTACCCACAAAGGTAACATAATTAATAATCACAAACTAATCCACAATAAATTATAAACAAAGATTTACCTAAAACAGTTAGGATACAACAAGTGGCAGGTCAAACCACAAGACCTCCTCAACACACAAGTACCCGAAAGGTTGGTACACAATGTACCACCACAAAACTACAAAGTAACCCACGAAGGAAAATAGGTACCTGCTACTCTGAGGTACCACAACACAAACACCCGAACAAGGGTATAAGTAGGTGATAAACACCACACTGAACCACGATTATATTGTGCCCTCACTTAGACACAACATTACAGTGAAACCTTAATCGACGAGTCACACAAACCACAACTCAGTCACAGCTGTGCCAACACCAGGGCACACCTCGAACTGGTCAAACCTCGACCACGAGTCACAAACTCACAAAACTAGACAAGTAGCAAAGCACGAGTCGGAAGGAACGACGCCACCACACGGGAACGGACTACTGGCTGATCAGGCCAATATCCAACCCGGACAACACAACACAAGAACTACCTCTCAGCCTCGCAGTCACGGACGAAAGGTCCAACTGCCGCTCCACTAGGAAGAAGTCAAACAACTGTGGAGACCAACCAACACCACACCTGCAGACACACAACTGCAGGCCCATGCCTGGCACCTCTAGAGTCTCTGGCCGGAGCACTCTAAAGTGAGGCACTGGAAAACAGGACTAGCTGGGGACCAGTGTCGACTACTGGTGTCCGTACCCCCAACTACGAGCGCGCTACAAGCGACAAAAAACAAACTCTGGGAAGTCGCTGCCCCACTGCCGTCTTTCCCTCAGCCGGACGTACAACTCAAACTCAGGAGTGAGGGTGTCCAGGAAGACGACACAGACCTCAACGGTACAACACAAGTACCGGGACAAAACCCCGAGCACAACAAACACACGTGCCTGGCTCACAAAGAACCTGGGGTACCCGACTAGAGAGGCATTCCGGAATAGGCGCCGGACCACCACACTCGGCTAGCACAAACCACGATACTTACACATATAGCCTTTACTTATAATTCACAATATACAAGTGTTAGGATTAGCTTAACATCGGTCACCGTGTGACCCCAAAGCTATCCCACACCAACACATACCTGAACCACAAACTTGCCTATCATTGGTCATCTTGTAACCTCCAAGCTAACTCACACTAACACATATATAAATCACGATAGCCAATCATATTTGGCCTATCATCGGTCATGAGATGACCTTCGTAACAACACACCATTTACTTACTTCATAAATCCATATAATATTATTCGAAAGACAACAACGGACCAGGGCTAGGTCGGTATGGACCTTCACTGCCCAAACACCACAAAGTCATGGCTAGGCTCACACAGGAACCTCACTGCCCAGTTACTACGATAAATCATAAGAATTACATTACAACAAAGTGTGTAGTAAACACACACTCAAACCACGTAGACAATACGTGTATATTACACCCTGGATGGTGTACCACACGTCTTCCACGTAAACCACATGTCCAACACATGGACAACGCACTCCAAGAGTGCCACGGGTGCCAACGCACCACACATACCACGTAAAGCGATTACGTACATCACACATCATTCATGTAAAACTTGCCCATTACATGAGCAGTATAAGAGCATAACAAGTGCACTGGCTCACACCGGTCATCGCCATGCACACACAATCACACATTATTCATAACCAGGAAAGCTACGTAAACAACACTGCATGGATACATGCACAGGTTGGCGGCAACATCGACTGCCGCTTGAAGGAAGTAAACGGCAAGCGATCTAGCCGTCTATATCCCGGCTGGTGAGCTTGGCGACAAGAGATCTTGACGCCAAGTTCTCCGGCCTAAAACCCTGCAGAAACCCTAATCCAGCTCTACAGGTTTTCCAACCGTTAAAATTACAAGAAAATGTACTGAAACGGTTCTTTAAACATGCTTGAACCCAAAACAACCCAACACAGCATGCTTCGTTCACTAAATTACTCAAACCACCCATTAACCCCACATGGTGCAACTTAATCCGAAAATACAATAAAAATGCTGGTTCAAGTGATTAAGTCGTGTTTTAATGTTTCTAACAGCTAACAGGGCTCGACCCCTACCTCAGAAACGCAATTAAACTCCCGAGAACCTCGAATCACGCCGAAACCCGAGAAACGTCCCACGAACACCGCGCTCCAATCCGTCATTCCCCGCCCGATCTGCCGCTACCACGCGCACCACGGCCTTCCCACGAGCTCCCGCCGACCGTCAGAACTCGCGAAGAAGCTCAAGGGTGAAGGTGGGGGAAGAGGAAGGGAGAAGGAGGAGAAAGAACAGAGCTCGGGTCTGCCATAAAAACACAGGCTTCAGACGAGGACCGCATCTCGGTCGGCAAGCAGAACGCGACCACCAGGGCTGTCGCGTTCAGAACGCGACGCACACCCTTGTCGCGTTCACAGGCAGAAAACCTGTGAGTGCTTTGGGCCAATCTTCCGGCCCACGAAGCCTCACATACTACAAGAACACTGAAACACATGCTAATGGGCCACACACTGGCCACCAAACCCTAAGTCAAGAACCATAAAGATCCGAAAAAATGCGCGATGTTACAACGGGGTGTTTGACTAGTTCAAAGATTGAAACTAAGTTTCAAGCACTGTACGGCACACATTCCACCTCTACACCACAACATTTACAGTGTATATGCAAGCTAAATAAGAAAAAGCATGCTTATTCTGTATCTTTCTTTTTGCCTGGACAGTATGGCACAATCCATGATACTGGATACAACCCCTCTTGCATTGTAACTCCGATGCTTCAAAACAATCAGCACAAAACATGCGCTTCAGACTTCTTTTTTCTTAGATGCTCTAATCCATTTCATTTGATCAGAATGACAAGTGGCTTTGACTATTAGCATCCCCTCAATCCCCAACCGCCATGTAATAGTGTGATTCATACAAGGAACTAGGCAAGAAGATATATATGCTAGAATAGAATCAGATGATAAAAAATGAATTGAGGAAACCTGATTGGGGAATTAGCTGATCTATGTCCAACAATAAGAAGAAGAGAATTGCTTAATACTTTTGGATAGGTATCAAAAGTAACCTTCCATCCAAGAAGGGAATGTCCCATGCATGAGAGAGGTGCAGACAATAGGTGCAAGGGTTGCAGGGGGTAGAGGGATAGGGGGGGGGGCACGGGGGAGGTGGGGGGGGGGGGTTGCAGGGTGTAGAGGGAAGGGGGAGGGGGGGGAATGCCAACGGAGGGGGAGGGTGGGGGGTGGCAAGGTGCAGAGGGAGGAGGGGCACAAGTAGTGTGGGGTGAGGGTTGCATGGGGCAGAGGGAGGGGGGGGGGGGGTCAATGCTGGCAGAGGTGTGGGGGAAAGGGGGGGGGCACATGTCGGCGAAGGTGTGGGGGAAGGGGGGGACGGGACGGTGACGAGCAGGGGGGTGGGGGCTAGGGGGCGATGGAAGAGGGGAGAGAGACTTATGGTGAGGGGGGCGACGACAACTGGGCACTCGACGAGGGGGCGACGGTGACAGGAGGAGACAACGACAGGGCGCTCGTCGACAGGGCGATGACTACGGGCAACGGCGACGGGCGAGGGGTCGCTCGGCGATGGGGCAACGACGGTGGGGGGATCCAAGGTGAGGGGGCGACAACGATAGGGGGCGACGGTGAGGGGGCTCCGAGGTGAGGCTCTCGATCGCGAAGGAAGGGGGAAGAAAAGAAAGAGGGAAATAGGGGGAGAAGTTTTCGAGGAGGGGGCAAAAGGTTTTTTTTTTTTTCATAACAGACAGGTTTAGAAAGAATAAATATGTTAATAATATAAAATATAATTTAAAACAAAATTAATTTAATAAATATAATATATTATTTATAATAATATTTTATTACATGTATATTCATTAATATATATAATATCCATAATATATCTATAATAAGTTACTATATATTTAACAATGAACTATATTAATACATAAATCATAATATTTCTGTTACTAATTTATATTAACTATATTATTATATAGTTAGCGATGGAATAGGGACAACAAAATTTTTGTCTCTAATCTGTTGCTAAATGGTGACAAATATGGCGACAGATATTTGCCGCTGAATTTTTATTTAGCGACAGAAATGAGTTTTTTGCTAATTTGCCGCTAATTAACGACAGATTAGTGACTAATAAATATTTGTCGCTAAATTCGATCGCTAAACCATAATTTTCTTGTTGTGACCCTCCCCCTTCTACCACGGCTCCTTCCATCAGAGGTTTACATTTTACATAAATTATATTTGTAATTATATTTATAATTATTGAAATCCAATCATTCATCATTTTTTTTACAGGTTCACACTGCACTCAAGGGCACCGCCCTCCCCCTCCTACTACGGCTCCTTCCATCAGAGGTTCACATTTTACATAAATTCTATTCGTAATTATATTTGTAATTATTGAAGTCTAATCATTCTTTATTTTTTTTATAGGATCACACTCCTCTGAAGGGCACCTCCCTACTACGGTCCCCCTTTCGCCTCCTACTACAGGCCCCACTCTGCCTCCTACTACAACCCTCATTCCACCTCCTACTATGACCCCCAATTTGCCTCCCACTACGACCCCCATTTTGGATCCTACTACAGACCCCTGTTTGCCTTCTACTACGGCCCCCATTCAGCCTTCTACTACAGTGCCCCCTCCTCCTACTACGGCACCTTTTCCACTGACTGCTATGGCCTCCCCTCAGACTCCAAGCTCAATAGGTCATTCTAGTTTTGGGCAATCGTCAAAGCTCAACACACGATGCTTGATCACATTGCTGTACACCGACAGCTACCCATAAGTATTTAATTATTCATTTTATACATTTATGTTTGTAACACAATGTTTCTTTCTAACTTTAAATAAATAATGTCCACATGAAGTTTGAGCCACTAGAAGTGCACGATGGATCACAAAATCAAGA